>CM038679.1:458603125-458756102 GCA_021605205.1 Aegilops longissima | reverse complement strand
GCGCCGGGCGGACGTGTCCGGCGCGCGGAGGAAGAAGGAGCTAGGTTTCATCTGCGAATTCATCCGCAATTTCGGGGGAGGGGCTAGTTTTATAGGTAGAGGGAGCTAGGAGAGTCCAAATGAGGTGCGGTTTTCAGCCACGCGATCGTGATCGAACGACCAAGAGCATGGAGAGGAGTTAGATGGGTTTTGGGCCAGTTTGGAAGGGTGTTGGGCTGCAAAGAGAAGGGGGCTTTTACGGTTACCTGGTTAACCGTTGGAGTATCAAACGACCTCTAAATGGCACGAAACTTGATAGGCGGCGGTCTACCGGTGCTATACCAAGGCCGCTTGACAAACCTCGGTCCATTCCGAGACCGTTTAACACCCGCACATGAAAAGAGGTAAAAGGGGGCGCCGGGGAACATAGGAGTGCCGGATTGCAAAACGGGCAACGGGAAAAATGCTCGGATGCATGAGACGAACATGTATGCAAAATGAAATGCACATGGTGACATGATATGAAATGCAGATGATGACATGGCAAAATGCAACACGCAAGCAAATGACATGGCAACGACGGCGAGTAACTGGCAGACACCTGGCGCATCGAATCCGGGGCGTTACAACACTCCTCCACTAACAAGAGATCTCGTCCCGAGATCTTAGGACCGAGACGGAAGAGAAAAAAGTATTAGGTGAAACAAGAACTCAAGAGAAGAAGCAAAGAATCGAGAGCACTCGAGAAGAAGAGAGAAACAACGAGAATGACGAGAATCAAAAGCTCACGAAATCAGATAGACTATGAAACCACTTGTTCTAACCGGAGTGGTTAGAATGAGAAAAGAAACGAATAAGACTGAAACGATTTAGGCAAAACTCCGGCTGAAAATGGAAGGATTAGAACATGAACTTCACAAGATGGGATGAAACTTGACGAGATGAACAACACAATGCCTCCGGAAGAATTGGAAGAATTGAAATGAAAAGAACTTAGAAGGAAGGTTTGAATCTGAAGTTGTTGAGAAAAACAACAACGAAAGAATAAGCTTGTTGTGGTCTTATAGGTAACATCTCAAGATCAAGAGGTGATAACCGGCCACAAATGGAAATGATTGGATAACTGAGAAGAACGAAGAAAAGCAAAACTCCACTTCAAAAGAAATACGGAGAATTAATTGCACTTCGAGACGCGAGAAGAAAAGATACTTGAACTCCGCCAACAAAATCTTGATGAACTCTTTGGAGAATGAATTAAATCATGACGATCCACCGTGAAGAATTCCGGTAACAAAAGGTGACGAGATAGAATGAAGGAAGAAAGAATAAGATGAGCCTTGCAATGAATTAGATGGAGGATTCCGACGAAATGGCCGAGAAAATAATTGAACTCCGGAAAAATAAAAGATGAGAACACTTGGAACTAGAATTTATCCATCAAGAACAAACTCTGAAGGAAAGGATTACTCACTTTGAGGAAATAAGAATAAGATTTATTGTATGCTTATCCTTCATCAAATTAAATTGATGACAAGCAATATTTGCATACTACTTATTCTTCTTGAAAAAGGATTGAGGGGAATATAGCACAAAACTTGAGAGAGTCTTCATGAACCCCCGGTAGGATTAGAAAGAATGAATGGATTAATATGATAAACAAAGAAAAGAATCTTGAACGAACCACCGTAAAAATTCGAAATGACTGATGAAAAAGAAATAATCACCGGGAAGAATTAGAATACCAAATATGTTCGAGGGGATTTAGATGCAAAAGAGCGAAGGGATCGCGAACTGATTGAAGAATACTTGAACGAAGCACCGGGATAATATTGAGGTGAACGAAAGGGCACAGATATAGAATAATTGAGAGAACGAAGCTGAAAACTTGGGACGAGGAAATATTCTGAAATGGAGGCCTCCGGATAATCGGAACAGAAAAGCAACTCCTGAAATACTCCGGATGGATGAAAAGAATTGCACGACAGGAAACAATTAGATAGGATAACATCGAGCTAGCACCGCGAATCTCCGGGAGAACGGAAAAGATTTAAGAGAAAAATCTACGACGGTCTTCAAATGTCGACGAGAAAACACCACCAAAATTATTGAGATACTCCGGTAGAATGAAAAGCGAAGAGGTTGAGCCAATAATGAAAAGAATTTGAAAGAGATCTTGGGAAGGCGTCTGACTGATGAAATTTCATACTTACGTCAAATTTCAAAAGAACTTTAGAATAACTCCGGAATAATTAGAAGAGTCGGGTAAGATCCTGGGAAAAGACCTGTGGGTTAGGGCCCACTAAAAAGAAAACACCGTTGGAAAAGATTGTTGAACAGATAGATGATGCACCGGAACAATTGAAATATTTGAATGAGGTGACAACCTCGAATTAATTCGAACACAGGCGAATCTCCTGAGATGTCTTCATCACTCCGGAAGGATAAACTGGCAAGAGGAGAACGAGCAGGAAAAACACTTCGGGGAAAAGAATATGGTCAACACCGAAAAACTTGAATTGAATGCACCGGAAAAATAAAGAGATGAAGAATGACGAACAAGACGAGAATTCACCGGTTGAAATAATTGACGAAAACTGAAAAGGCTCCACACGAATGAAATTGATGGTCGAGAGAGAGTCAGACTCCGGGAAGAAAAAGGGGTGGGAGGGTGGGAAAACAAAGGCAACTTGGAAGGGGAAACGACGAATATCTTGAAGAGGCAACACCGGTTGAAAACATTGAGGAAAGAATGCAAAGACTTCACACGAGTAGGATGGATACTCGATTACGAACTCCGGTTCCGAGAAGAAGAAGGGTGGGCGGGTGGGAAAATAAGATAACTGAGGATTGGACTTGACAAAGATGAAGATGGTCGAGTCGACTTGACGAGAAATGCACCGGATAAAAGAGCAGAGGAACGACGATCGGAAAACCAAGTGCGTGATCCTAAAGAAAAATTTGAAGGGGAAGAGGAGTAGTTCAAAATAACTACGTCAAGATTCCTCACCAGAGCGACGAAGGGGCTGAGGAGTAAAAAGAATTCCTACTCTCCGATATAACTAGACTCTGAAAACAGTTTTATTCTAGACTCAACAACGGCCAAACTACACGATCAATCAAGGGGGCTCCTAGGGTCGGTCGAGGCTCTGATACCAACTTGTCACGCCCAATATGCGACCCTATCCACAAGGAACTCGACGGTCCCACCAAGGATAGACCCGCATATTGAAACGCTTTTGCAAGGTGGATATCATTACATCAACATTACATAATAGATGGGGATACATACATAAGGCACAAATGCCACAAGAATACATCAACATCATATACAAGATCAACATCCGACTACGGATAAAACATAAACGAAGCTCACACGACATCCACCTGCTAGCCAGTGCTGCCGACTGGAACCTATCCCCTGATCGAAGAAGAAGCAGAAGAAGAACTCCAAAACAAGCAACATCGCTCTTGTGTCATGATCATCGCAAACCTGTACCTGCAACTGGTGGTGTAGTAATCTGTGAGCCACGAGGACTCAGCAATCTCATTACCATGGGTATCAAGACTAGCAAAGCTTAAAGGGAAAGGAAGGGGGGGTAAGGTGGTGAGGTTGCAGCAGCGACTAAGCATGATATGGTGGCTAGCATACGCAAATGAGAGCGAGAAGAGAAACAAAGGAACGGTCGTCAACTAGTAATGATCAAGAAGTGATCCTGAACTCCTACTTACGTCAGACATAACCCAGAAACCGTGTTCTCCTCTCGATCAACCCCGAAAAAGAGACACTCACGGTTACGCACACGGTTGGTGTATTTTAGAAGAGTTTGCTTCAAGTTTACTACAACCGGATATTAACAAATTCCCATCTGCCACATAACTGCGGGCACGGCTCTCGAAAGTTTATACCCTGCAGGGGTGTCCCAACTTAGCCCATGATAAGCTCTCGCGATCAACGAAGGATATTCCTTCTCCCCGGGAAGACCCGATCAGTCTCGGAATCCGGCTACAAGACATTTCGACACAATAAAACAAGACCAGCAAGACCTCCCAGCAGGCCGACACCCGATAGTAGCCGCGCGTATCTCGTCTCAGGCCACGACCAGATGAACACTACGTACGGCAACCGACAATACCCCAAGTTGCCTAGGGGCGGCACCTCAAGTGGCTCTGGTTTGGACCAACACTTAGACAAGCATTGGCCCGGGGGGGGGGGCTAAAATGAAGATGACCCTTGAGAGCGCGACTCCCAAGGGAAAACGGTGATAGGTCAGGCAAATGGTAAAACCAATGTTGGGCCTTGCTGGAAAAGTCTTATTCAAAGCGAACTGTCAAGGGGGTCCCATAAATCACCCGACCGCGTTAGGGACGCAAAATCTGGGAACATAATACCGATATGACGGAAACTAGGGCGGCAAGAGTGGAACAAAACACCAGGCATAAGGCCGAGCCTTCCACCCTTTACCAAGTATATAGATGCATTAATAATATAAGATATATTGTGATATCCCAACAAGTAAACATGTTCCAACAAGGAACAACATCTCCATGTTCCAACAAGGAACAAACTTCATCCTCACCTGCAACTAACAACGCTATAAGAGGGGCTGAGCAAAGCGGTAACATAGCCAAACAAAGGTTTGCATAGGAAGGGTGCAAAAGGTTAGAGGCTGACATGGCAATTTGGGAGGCTTGAGGAACAAGTGATAGGTAGCGCAGCAAAGCGATAGAATGAGGCAACTAGCATAGCAATGATAGTAGTGAGATCCAGGATAGCGGTCATCTTGCCTGAAATCCCACAAGGAAGAAGAACGAGTCCATGAAGAAGACGAACGGATGAAGCCGAACCAAGCGTAGACGAACGAATCCTCACGATCGCAACGAAACAGGAACTAACAAGAAGCACACAACATGGTAAACACACCACACATGAACAAGGCATGATGCACAAACAAGCACGATGCATGAAAAGCTACATGAAACTACTCATGGCAATAGATGATGCAAACAAGAGCAACACATCAAAGCACGTTTAAATGAGGCCGGAATCGACATCGAACAACTCCGGTAAGTCCTCATATGCAAATTTCGAAATTGGTCCAGATCTGAATAAACCTTATATTCAAGTTGTTAAAAAACAAGTTAAGATGCACCACGATGATCTACACGAAATTCTAGTCAAGTTACATATAAAGTTCATTAGATTCGGAGCTACGCCTAGAAGATATGAGCAAAACAAGATAAACATGGCATTGGTGCAAAATGCATACAAACATCAAGCAAACACCTCAAAACATGGATTCAACATGATAATATGAAACTACATGCAAAATCAAGCAAGTTTCATATAGATCACACTCAAAACGGAGCAACGGTTCAACACATACACACTATACAAGTTATAGCAACAATCTTTCCAAAACAGCAACTAGGCATATTGCAAGCATCAAAACAATATAATACCACACCTCAACATGAAAGAAAATGCATGGGCATGATTTACAGGTAAAGCATGACAAAACATGAACACTGAGCTATCTCCATAAACAAATAGAACATGCTCAAAAATACATGGCAAGATTGCAAATAATAACAGTTCCAGGCATTGGCAGAAATAACATAAGGTTGCAATGTTTAGAGCTATCAAACAACATGTTACAGGAACTTATCATGGAAAACAATGGCATGGCATGAATCTACTAGTTGCATAGAACAAAAGTCCCTTACTGACCATGAGCCAAAAGGGCACAGAAAATATGATGGCACCCATGTAAACATGGCAAGTTATATTACAGATTTAAACATGGCAGGAACAACGATAAGTAGGCATGTTGGTGAGCTTGAACCACTCACCACAGAGCAATACATGGCATGGAAAGGCACCCGAAAGTAAGAAGACATGGCATAGAAGCTATACATGGCAAGAACAACATCATAGCATGCAAGGATCAACTACAACAACCTTGGCAAAATTGAATAACATGTAAATAATCTGCCAGGAAACATTTTATAGCAAAAGTAGAGCTCGATTGACTCAAGCTATGACACTCCATAATTAGAAACAAGGGCATAGATGGATAGAAAATAACCATATGTTCAAAACATCCTTACTGAAGTATCTCAAAATAAGCATGGATCTCTCGGTAGCATCAAGTTAACATGGCATAAAAATATCAGCAGAACAGGGGCTGAAATCAGCAACATCATGCAGCCTAGTTTCCATGCTTGTGCTAGTCACCACAGAGATCACAAAAATACATGGCATACACCCCTGTAAAGATGGCATGGCATATTAAAAAACACATGTAGGACTCAAGTCCATAGGGTGCACACATCAATCATGGCAAAAATGACAAAAGTGCATGTTCTGATAAGAATCTGAAACTAACATCACATAGCACTCTTCCAACAGCATTTCGGGCATCAATATGAGCTCAAATGAAAATGATGCAATGGAATGAAATGATGTACTCGTCGAGGCGAACAATTTGACATATTATACGGACAAAATGGACCTACGGATGCAGAGATACGACATGATGAAAATGCATGAAAATAACTGCAGATTCGGGACTTGGTGGATTTTAGAGGGGGAAAATCAACCTAGTGGGCTCGGCCCAGGTTGCGGGGAGGAGGCCGGCTTGGGCCGGTCGGAGCTGGGCCGGCTGGGGGGCGCGGCCCACGCGGGAGGCGCTGGGGCGCGTCGTCCTCCCCGTGCCCGCACGAGGGGAGGCAGGGGCGGCGATGGTCGGCGATGCGCGGGCGGGCGGCGAGGCGGAAGTGGAAGGCGCGGCGGCGGCGGGATCCGGCCGGCGAGGCGGATCTGGCGGTGGGGAGACGGATCGGCGCGCGGAGGAAGAAGGGGCTAGGGTTCATCTGTTGGGGAACGTAGTAATTTCAAAAAATTTCCTACGCACATGCAAGATCATGGTGATGGCATAGCAACGAGAGGGGAGAGTGTATATCCACGTACCCTCGTAGACCGAAAGCGGAAGCGTTATAAAAACGCGGTTGATGTAGTCGTACGTCTTCACGATCCGACCGATCCAAGTACCGAACGTACGGCACCTCCGAGTTCAGCACACGTTCAGCTCGATGACAATCCCCGGGCTCCGATCCAGCAAAGCGTCGGGGATAAGTTCCGTCAGCACGACGGCGTGGTGACGATGATGATGCTTCACCGGCGCAGGGCTTCGCCTAAGCTCATGACGATATGACCGAGGTGGAATATGGTGGAGGGGGCACCGCACACGGCTAAGAACGATCACGTAGATCAATTTGTGTGTCATGGGGTGCCCCTGCCCCGTATATAAAAGAGCAGGGGGTGCGGCCGGCCCTAGGGAGGCGCGCTGGAGGAGTCCTACTCCCACCGAGTAGGACTCCCCCTTCCTAGTTGGATTAGGTCTTGGGGAGGGAAGAGGGAAGGGGCGCCCCCTCTCCTGTCCTATTCGGACTAGAGGGGGAGGGGCGCGGCCTGCCTGGCGGCCCTCCTCTTCTCCCTTATGGCCCATCAAGGCCCATTGACCCCGGGGTTCAGTAACCCCGGTGTTCGATAAAATCCTGTTTTCATCCGGAACCTTTCCAAATCAAACATAGGCTTCCAATATATCAATCTTTATGTCTCGACCATTTGAGACTCCTCGTCATGTCCGTGATCACATCCGGGACTCGAACAACCTTGGTACATCACAACTTATAAACTCATAATAAACTGTCATCGAAGCGTTAAGCGTGCAGACCCTACGGGTTCGAGAACTATGTAGACATGACCTAGAACTATTCTCGGTCAATAAGCAATAGCGGAACCTGGATGCCCATATTGGTTCCTACATATTCTCGAAGATCTTTATCGGTCAAACCGCATAACGACATCGTTGTTCCTTTGTCATCGGTATGTTACTTACCCGAGATTCGATCGTCGGTATCCAATACCTAGTTCAATCTCGTTACCGCAAGTCTCTTTACTCGTTCCGTAATACATCATCTCACAACTAACTTATTAGTTGCAATGCTTGCAAGGCTTATGTGATGTGTATTACCGAGAAGGCCTAGAGATACCTCTCCGACAATCGGAGTAACAAAACCTAATCTCGAAATCGCCAACCCAACATGTACCTTTGGAGACACCTGTAGTACTCCTTTATAATCACCTAATTACGTTGTGACGTTTGGTAGTACCAAAGTGTTCCTCCGTAAGCGGAGTTGCATAATCTCATAGTTACAGGAACATGTATAGGTCATGAAGAAAGCAATAGCGGTATACTAAGCGATCAAGTGCTAAGCTAACGGAATGGGTCATGTCAATCACATCATTCTCCTAATGATGTGATCCCATTAATCAAATGACAACACATGTCTATGGTTAGGAAACATAACCATCTTTGATTAATGAGCTAGTCTAGTAGAGGCATACTAGTGACTATCTGTTTGTCTATGTATTCACACATGTATTATGTTTCCGGTTAATACAATTCTAGCATGAATAATAAACATTTATCATGATATAAGGAAATAAATAATAACTTTATTATTGCCTCTAGGGCATATTTCCTTCAGTCTCCCACTTGCACTAGAGTCAATAATCTAGATTACACAGTAATGATTCTAACACCCATGGAGTCTTGGTGCTGATCATGTTTTGCTCGTGGAAGAGGCTTAGTCAACGGTCGCAACATTCAGATCCGTATATATCTTGCAAATCTCTATGTCTCCCACTTGGACTTGGTCCCGAATGGAATTGAAGCGTCTCTTGATATGCTTGGTCCTCTTGTGAAATCTGGATTCCTTTGCCAAGGCAATTGCACCAGTATTGTCACAGAAGATCTTCATTGGTCCCGATGCATTAGGTATGACACCTAGATCGGAACTGAACTCTTTCATCCAGACTCCTTCATTTGCTGCTTCCGATGCAGCTATGTACTCCGCTTCACATGTAGATCCCGCCACGACGCTTTGTTTAGAACTGCACCAACTGACAGCTCCACCGTTTAATAAAAACACGTATCCGGTTTGCGATTTAGAATCGTCCGGATCAGTGTCAAAGCTTGCATCGACGTAACCATTTACGACTAGCTCTTTGTCACCTCCATATACGAGAAACATATCCTTAGTCCTTTTCGGTATTTCGGGATGTTTCTTGACCACTGTCGATGATCCACTCTGGATTACTTTGGTACCTTCCTGCCAAGCTTATTGCTAAGCATCGTCAGTCTGGTATACAGCATTGCATACATGATAGAGCCTATGGCTGAAGCATAGGAACATCTTTCATTTTCTCTCTATCTTCTGCTTTGTGGTGGGGCATTGAGTCGACTCAATCTCACACCTTGTAATACTGGTAAAAACCTTTCTTTGCTCGATCCATTTTGAACTTTTTCAAAACTTTATCAAGGTATGTGCTTTGTGAAAGTCAATTAAGCGTCTTGATCTATCTCTATAGATCTTGATGCCCAATATGTAAGCAGCTTCACGAGGTCTTTCATTGAAAAACTTTTATTCAAGTATCCTTTTATGCTATCCAGAAATTCTATATCATTTCCAATCAATAATATGTCGTCCACATATAATATCGAAATGCTACTGAGCTCCCACTCACTTTCTTGTAAATACTGAGCTTCTCCAAAAGTCTCAGATAAAACCATATGCTTTGATCACACTATCAAAGCGTTTATTCCAACTCGAGAGGCTTGCACTGGACCATAAATTGATCGCTGGAGCTTGCACACTTTGTTAGCACCCTTTGGATCAACAAAACCTTCTGGTTGCATCATATACAACTCTTCTTCTAGAAATCCATTCAAGAATGCAGTTTTCACATACATTTGCCAAATTTCATAATCATAAAATGCGGCAATTGCTAACATGATTCGGACAGACTTAAGCATCGCTACGGGTGAGAAAGTCTCATCGTAGTCAACCCCTTGAACTTGTCGAAAACCTTTCGCAACAAGTCGAGCTTTATAGACAGTTACATTACCATCAGCGTCAGTCTTCTTCTTAAAGATCCATTTATTCTCAATGGCTTGCCGATCATCGGGCAAGTCAACCAAAATCCATACTTTGTTTTTGATACATGGATCCCATCTCAGATTTCATGGCTTCCAGCCATTTTGCGGAATCTGGGCTCACCATCGCTTCTTCATAGTTTGTAGGTTCGCCATGGTCAAGTAACATGACTTCCAGAATAGGATTACCGTACCACTCTGGTGCGTATTTTACTCCGGTTGACCTACGAAGTTCAGTAGTAACTTGATCTGAAGTTTCATGATCAACATCATTAGTTTCCTCACTAATTGGTGTAGTTGTCACAGGAACCGTTTCTTGTGATGAACTACCTTCCAATAAGGGAGCGATCTGATTATCTCATCAAGTTCTACTTTCCTCCCACTCACTTCTTTCGAGAGAAACTCCTTTTCTAGAAAGGATCCGAATTTAGCAACGAAAATCTTGCCTTCAGATCTGTGATAGAAGGTGTACCCAACAGTCTCCTTTGGGTATCCTATGAAGACACATTTCTCCGATTTGGGTTCGAGCTTATCTGGTTGAAGTTTCTTCACATAAGCATCGCAGCCCCAAACTTTAAGAAACGACAACTTTAGTTTCTTGCCAAACCACAGTTCATAAGGTGTCGTCTCAGCGGACTTTGATGGTGCCCTATTCAACGTGAATGCGGCCGTCTCTAAAGCATATCCCCAAAGCGATAGCGGTAAATCAGTAAGAGACATCATAGATCGCACCATATCAAGTAAAGTACGATTCTGACGTTCGGACACACCATTTCTCTGTGGTGTTCGGGTGGCGTGAGTTCGAAACTATTCCGCATTGTTTCAAATGTAAACCAAACTCGTAACTCAAATATTCTCCTCCACGATCAGATCGTAGAAATTTTATTTTCTTGTTACGATGATTTTCCACTTCACTCTGAAATTCTTTGAACTTTTCAAATGTTTCAGATTTGTGTTTCATTAAGTAGATATACCCATATCTGCTCAAATCATCTGTGAAGGTGAGAAAATAACGATACCCGCCGCGTGCCTCAACATTCATTGGACCACAAACATCAGTATGTATGATTTCCAACAAATCAGTTGCTCGCTCCATAGTTCCGAGAACGGCGTTTTAGTCATCTTGCCCATGAGGCACGGTTCGCAAGTACCAAGTGATTCATAATCAAGTGATTCCAAAAGTCCATCAAGATGGAGTTTCTTCATGCGTTTTACACCGATATGACCCAAGCGGCGGTGCCACAAATAAGTTGCATTATCATTATCAACTCTACATCTTTTGGTTTCAACACTATGAATATGTGTATTACTACTATCGAGATTCAATAAAATAGACCACTCTTCAAGGGTGCATGACCATAAAAGATATTATTCATATAAATAGAACAACCATTATTCTCTGTCTTAAATGAATAACCGTCTCGCATCAAACAAGATCCAGATATAATGTTCATGCTTAACGCTGGCACCAAATAACAATTATTTAGGTCTAAAACTAATCCCGATGGTAGATGTAGAGGTAGCGTGCCGACCGCGATCACATCGACTTTGGAACCATTTCCCACGCGCATCGTCACCTCGTCCTTAGCCAATCTTCGCAATCCGTAGTTCTGTTTGAGTTGCAAATATTAGCAATAGAACCAGTATCAAATACCCGTGTACTCTGTGAGTATTAGTAAGGTACACATCAATAACATGTATATCACATATACCTTTGATCACCTTGCCATCCTTCTTATCCGCCAAATACTTGGGGCAGTTCCGCTTCGATGTCATCGCTTGCAAGTAAAACACTCAATTTCAGGCTTAGGTCCAGACTTGGGTTTCTTCTCTTGAGCAGCAACTTTCTTGCTGTTCTTGAAGTTCCCCTTCTTCTTTCCTTTTCCCTTTTTCTTGAAACTAGTGGTCTTGTTGACCATCAACACTTGATGCTCTTTCTTGATTTCTACCTCCATGCTTTTAGCATTGCGAAGAGCTCGGGAATTGTTTTGGTCATCCCTTGCATATTATAGTTCATCACGAAGCTCTTGTAGCTTGGTGGCAGTGATTGGAGAATTCTGTCAATGACACTATCATCTGGAAGAGTAACTCCCAGTTGAATCAAGTGATTATTACCCAGACATTTTGAGTATATGTTCACTGACAGAACTGTTCTCCTCCATCTTGCAGCTATAGAACTTATTGGAGACTTCATATCTCTCAATCCGGGCATTTGCTTGAAATATTAACTTCAACTCTGGAACATCTCATATGCTCCATGACGTTCAAAACGTCGTTGAAGACCGGTTCTAAGCCGTAAAGCATGGCACATTGAACTATAGAGTAGTCATCAGCTTTGCTTTTCCAGACGTTCACAACTTCTCGGCGTTGCTCTGCAGCAGGCCTGGCACCCAGCGGTGCTTCGGGACGTAATTCTTACGTGCAGCAATGAGGATAATCCTCGTTACGGACCCAGTCCGTGTAATTGCTACCATCATCTTTCAACTTCGCTTTCAAGGAACGCATTAAAATTTAACGGAACAACAAAGACGAGCCATCTATCTATAGTAAACATAGACAAGCAAAAATACTATCGGTACTAAGTTCATGATAAATTTAAGTTTAATTAATCATATTAAAACTCCCACTTAGGCAGACATCTCTCTAGTCATCTAAGTGATTACGTGATCCAAATCAACCAAACCATGTCCGATCATCACGTGAGATGGAGTAGTTTCAATGGTGAACATCACTATGTTGATCATATCTACTATATGATTCACGTTCGACCTTTCGGTCTCCGTGTTCGAGGCCATATCTGTTATATGCTAGGCTCGTCAAGTTTAATCTGAGTATTCGCGTGTGCAACTGTTTTGCACCCGTTGTATTTGAACGTAGAGCCTATCACACCCGATCATCACGTGGTGTCTCAAAGACGAAGAACTTTCATAGCGGTGCATACTCGGGAGAACACTTCTTGATAATTTTAGTGAGAGATCATCTTATAATGCTACCGTCAATCAAAGCAAGATAAGATGCATAAAGGATAAACATCACATGCAATCAATATAAGTGATATGATATGGTCATCATCATTTTATGCTTGTGATCTCCATCTCGAAGCACCGTCATGATCACCATCGTCACCGTAGCGACACCTTGATCTCCATCGTAGCATCGTTGTCGTCTCGCCAACTATTGCTTCTCGACTATTGCTACTACTTAGTGATAAAGTAAAGCAATTACATGGCGTTGCATTTCATACAATAAAGCGACAACCATATGGCTCCTGCCGATTGCCGATAACTCGGTTACAAAACATGATCATCTCATACAATAAAATATAGCATCACGTCTTGACTACATCACATCACAACATGCCTGCAAAAACAAGTTAGACATCCTCTACTTTGTTGTTGCAAGTTTTACGTGGCTGCTACGGGCTGAGCAAGAACCGTTCTTACCTACGCATCAAAACCACAGCGATAGTTTGTCAAGTTGGTGCTGTTTTAACCTTCGCAAGGACCGGGCGTAGCCACACTTGGTTCAACTAAAGTGAGAGAAAGCAGACACCCGCCGGTCACCTTTAAGCAACGAGTGCTCAAGCGGTGAAACCAGTCTCGCGTAAGCGCGACGCGTAATGTCGGTCCGGGCGCTTCATCTCACAATACCGCCAACCAAAGTATGACATGCTGGTAAGCAGTATGACTTATATCGCCCACAACTCACTTGTGTTCTACTCGTGCATATGACATCAACGCATAAAACCAGGCTCGGATGCCTTTGTTGGGGAGCGAGTAATTTCAAAAATTTCCTACGCACACGCAAGATCATGGTGATGGCATAGCAACGAGAGGGAGAGTGTATGTCCACGTACCCTCGTGAGACCGAAAGCGGAAGCGTTATAACAACGCGGTTGATGTAGTCGTGCGTCTTCACGATCCGACCGATCCAAGTACCGAGCGCACGGCACCTCCGAGTTCAGCACACGTTCAGCTCGATGGCGATCCCGGGCTCCGATCCAGCAAAGTGTCGGGATAAGTTCCGTCAAGACGACGGCGTGGTAGCGATGATGATGCTTCATCGGCGCAGGCTTCCCTAAGCTCATGACGATATGACCGAGGTGGAATATGGTGGAGGGGCACCGCACACGGCTAAGAACGATCACGTAGATCAACTTGTGTGTCATGGGGTGCCCCTGCCCCGTATATAAAGGAGCAAGGGGGTGCGGCCGGCCCTAGGGGGAGGCGCCTAGAGGAGTCCTACTCCCACGGGAGTAGGACTCCCCCTTCCTAGTTGGATTAGGTCTTGGGGAGGGGAAGAGGGAAGGCGCGCCCCTCTCCTTGTCCTATTTGGACTAGAGGGGAGGGCGCGGCCTGCCCTGGCCGCCCTCCTCTTCTCCCTTATGGCCCATCAAGGCCCATTGACCCCCGGGGTTCCGTAACCCCGGTGTTCCATAAAATCCTGTTTTCATCCGGAACCTTTCCAAGTCAAACATAGGCTTCCAATATATCAATCTTTATGTCTCGACCATTTCGAGACTCCTCGTCATGTCCGTGATCACATCCGGGACTCCGAACAACCTTTGGTACATCAAAACTTATAAACTCATAATAAACTGTCATCGAAACGTTAAGCGTGCGGACCCTACGGGTTCGAGAACTATGTAGACATGACCTAGAACTATTCTCGGTCAATAACCAATAGCGGAACCTGGATGCCCATATTGGTTCCTACATATTCTCGAAGATCTTTATCGGTCAAACCGCATAACGACATATCGTTGTTCCCTTTGTCATCGGTATGTTACTTACCCGAGATTCGATCGTCGGTATCAATACCTAGTTCAATCTCGTTACCGCAAGTCTCTTTACTCGTTCGTAATACATCATCTCACAACTAACTTATTAGTTGCAATGCTTGCAAGGCTTATGTGATGTGTATTACCGAGAAGGCCTAGAGATACCTCTCCGACAATCGGAGTAACAAAACCTAATCTCGAAATACGCCAACCCAACATGTACCTTTGGAGACACCTGTAGTACTCCTTCATAATCACCTAGTTACGTTGTGACGTTTGGTAGTACCCAAAGTGTTCCTCCGGTAAACGGGAGTTGCATAATCTCATAGTTACAGGAACATGTATAGGTCATGAAGAAAGCAATAGCAGTATACTAAACGATCAAGTGCTAAGCTAACGGAATGGGTCATGTCAATCACATCATTCTCCTAATGATGTGATCCCATTAATCAAATGACAACACATGTCTATGGTTAGGAAACATAACCATCTTTGATTAATGAGCTAGTCTAGTAGAGGCATACTAGTGACTATCTGTTTGTCTATGTATTCACACATGTATTATGTTTCCGGTTAATACAATTCTAGCATGAATAATAAACATTTATCATGATATAAGGAAATAAATATTAACTTTATTATTGCCTCTAGGGCATATTTCCTTCATCATCTGCGAATTCATCCGCAATTTCGGGGGAGGGGCTAGTTTTATAGGTAGAGGGAGCTAGGAGAGTCCAAATGAGGTGCGGTTTTCGGCCACGCGATCGTGATCGAAGGACCGAGAGCATGGAGGGGAGTTAGATGGGTTTTGGGCCAGTTTGGAAGGGTGTTGGGCTGCAAAGAGAAGGGGGCTTTTACGGTTACCCGGTTAACCGTTGGAGTATCAAACGACCTCTAAATGGCACGAAACTTGACAGGAGGTCTACCGGTGCTATACCAAGGCCGCTTGACAAGCTCGGTCCATTCCGAGACCGTTTAACACCCGCACATGAAAAGAGGTAAAAGGGGGCGCCGGGGAACATAGGAGTGCCGGATTGCAAAACGGGCAACGGGAAAAATGCTCGGATGCATGAGACGAACATGTATGCAAAATGAAATGCACATGATGACATGATATGAAATGCAGATGATGACATGGCAAAATGCAACACGCAAGCAAATGACATGCAACGACGACGAGTAACTGGCAGACACCTGGCGCATCGAATCCGGGGCGTTACACTATCATAGGCGCCTCCTGTCCAATGAGTGGATGACATCTGTCCCAATGGTGAGGCAACATGTGTTTCCTGCGGCCAATGATGATTTTACACATGGAAAATCCCCATTGGTCTGGGATGTTAACGGGTTATCAGATCCAAAACCGGACCCGATAGCTTAACGGCGTTCCGTTACGATGGATGCCACGTGTCGGTCACCCTTGACGAAAGCACTTCTGTGACGCGCGATTTATTGTCATGGAAGTGGACACTTCCGTGATAATAATTTTGGTAATGTCATGGAACACTTCTACGACAGCACATGTATGAATATCTTGATTCTGTCATAAAATCGTCATGGATGTACATGCATGACAAAAAGCACGACCTACTGTGACAAACACGTATCATCACGGAAGTGTATTTTTTTTGTAGTGCCTCTTCTTGTCAGTATACAGGGCATTGTTGATGTTACTAAGGAAGCATGTGTTGTCTCGCTTGGTCGCACTCTTCGGACCTATTCCAACATCCATTTCAGGGTATTCAGGAAGGATACTAGTGTGATAGCGCCAACACATTCTCGCTGGTTCAGATTGATAGTCTTGGAGGAAACTCGCTCTTCCTTGGACAAAAATATCCAATGATGGTGAAAGGCGATCCAGCTAATATGGACACAACGGTACTACCATTTATGAGAAGCAATTGTATCTATACCTCAGACATTGCTATGCTTCCCTACCGTGGGTATCACAATATGCATCCTAACATAGGACGCTTCAACCTGGATGATCAGTCTTGCGTTGGTCTCAAGATTAACAGTAGCTGGCCCTTCCCAGAGAATCACTTTTGGTTCAAAGCAAGCATTTCCAACGCCGACAAGTGGTTGAGCTGAAGTTCATTTCATTGCTTGTTATTTGTTGTGTGATGAAAACTTTAGTATTTATAATGTATCCTCGTTGTCATTGTGGGTTGATGACCTGTTGTATGTAATGCTAAATGATATGCCTGTCATAAACTTACTAAATTTATGAATGGCTTTCGAGTTGCTTCTCAGAGTGGGTGCTACGGCGAGGCAAAAAAATATTTTCTGAATACATAATTGTACGTGCATTGCAACAGGTTATCGGACGAGTCCAATCAACAATAGTACTACTATTTGTACTAGCTTCACATGCTTCACGTGTCGGGCGGGTGTTTTTACTGTAGCTGCGAATCCCATCATCCTAGGTCCTCGGATGATCCAGTAGAAATTGCATTATGATGTTTGGGTTCAAACTTTCAAACTGCTGCACTATCTCCACGTCTACGTATACGTAATACAAGTAGTTTTAAACTTGAGACCAGCCATCCACCCTCACAAAGAACACTTTTTAACCTAGCACAGACTCCAGGAAATTTGGCCATAGTGTGAGCTGGGCCATATGTTAATGTGTTCGCTATACGTAACAAGCACCTTGAATCCTCGATATATAGTAGGGTGGCATGGGCCAGAACAAGCATTCACATCCAGGAGTACGGCACACGCCACCATCACGACTTCCATCTGATACCATATTTCTTGGAGTCAGTGCTACAGTTATCTCTTCAACCTCCTCATTTCTCTAACTCAGCCATCGCACGGAGGGCGAGGTGGGGGTTTACCGATAGTCGGTTTCCTCAACTGCGGTCCCACTTGTAAGGCCAACTCCAACGCATGACCCCAAACAGACGTCCATTTTGCCCAGATTCTGTCCGCTTGGGTAGGGCAATGGGGTCGTGTCCAAGCCATTTCTCAGATGCGGTGGGAGTGCGCCCATCGTGCGGACGCATCCCGGCCGCGTACATTTTTATTTGCAAACACATATCTTTTTCTCATCATTGATTTTTGGTACATGGATATACACCAAATTTTGACTAGAAAAGCAAGACCAAAGAAAACAAGGACCACAAGAATACATTTTAGAAGATATCCAACTTCCATAACTGCCCCTGTAAGTTGGATTAGTGCCTTCTCGATGCATTCATTGTTGATCTGTGGAGGCTCGATCTTGCGTGCTTCTTTGTTCTGGAGCGTAGAAATAGAGAGAGACAGAGAGACATATCCAATCTCGGAGGGGCTCTCGCCCCTCCCACGCCATGGAGACCATGGACCAGAGGCGAAACCCTTCTCCCATCTAGGGAGAAGGTCAAGGAAGAAGAAGAAGGAGGGGGGCTCTCTCCCCCTCGCTTCCGGTGGCACCGGAGTGTCGCCGGGGCCATCATCATCACCGCAATCTACACCAACAACTTCACCGCCATCATCACCAACTCTTCCCCCCTCTATGCAGTGGTGTAACCCCTCTTTTACCCGCTATAATCTCTACTTAAACATCGTGCTCAACACTATATATTATTTCCCAATGATGTATGGCTATCCTATAATGTTTGAGTAGATCCGTTTTGTCCTATGGGTTAATTGATGATCGTGATTGGTTTGAGTTGCATGTTTTATTATTGGTGTTGTCCTATGGTGCTCTCCGTGTCGCGCAAGCGTGAGGGATCCCCGCTGTAGGGTTTGCAATATGTTCATGATTTGCTTATGGTGGGTGGCGTGAGTGACAGAAGCACAGACCCGAGTAAGTAGGTTGTTTGCGTATGGGATAAAGAGGACTTGATGTTTAATGCTATGGTTGGGTTTTACCTTAATGATCTTCATTAGTTGCGGATGCTTGCTAGAGTTCCAATCATAGGTGCATATGATCCAAGAAGAGAAAGTATGTTAGCTTATGCCTCTCCCTCAAATAAAATTGTAATAATGATTACCGGTCTAGTTATCGATTGCCTAGGGACAAATAACTTTCTCGTGACAAAAACCTCTTTACTAAAACTAATTTAGTTGTGTCTTTATCTAAACAGCCCCTACTTTTTATTTACGCGTTCTTTATTATCTTGCAAACTTATCCAACAAAACCTACAAAGTACTCCTAGTTTCATACTTGTTCTAGGTAAAGCGAACGTTAAGCGTGCGTAGATTTGTATCGGTGGCCGATAGAACTTGAGGGAATATTTGTTCTACCTTTAGCTCCTCGTTGGGTTCGACACTCTTACTTATCGAAAGAGGCTACAATTGATCCCCTATACTTGTGGGTTATCAAGAACTTTTTCTGGCATCGTTGCCGGGGAGTCATAGCGTGGGGTGAATATTCTTGTGTGTGCTTGTTTGCTTTATCACTAAGTAACTTTTATTTGCTGTTCTTAGTTGTTCTCTATCTTTAGTTATGGATATGGAACATGAAATACCAAAAAAATTAGGTGTACTTGCTACTCATGGAGATGGGGAACCTCCTAAAACCCTCGATGTTGGTTATGTGAAGAATATTATGTACTACTTTGATAATCCTGAGAAAACCCCATTCAATTATGTAATGGGAGACATGTTGGATCAAAATGAATACTTTAGGGATTATCGCTTGACTCAAAAAGGGAAACTATTATGGGATCAAATTTATATGTTGCATTGGTATGCTCGGGAACTATGCTTGAGATATGATTACACTTGTTGCTCTAGGATGAAGGCTCCACACCTTCCCTTTTCATGCAAATTTAATGATGATAAAACCTTGGCTTCTTATGCTAATGTTATATATGATTACTATGATGTGGAACAAATATAAGAATTCGTTGCTTTTATGGGTGCTTATGAAATTGAATCTTTGTTTAAAGAGTGTGAAAATCTTGATGATGTTGTTTATAGACCTGAAAATTTTGCTATACTCAAATATTGCTATGAGAATTATGAATTCAATTCCGATATTGATGAATTTATTGAGAGAGTCTCCGCTGTCCAAGAAGAGACTAATATTTTGCAGGAATCTATGGAAGAAGAAATTGATGAAACTGTGAGCTCATTGGATGAAAAAGATGATGAGGAGAGCGAAGAACAAAAGGAGGAAGAGCAGATTAGCTACCCATGCCCCCCTTCAAATGAGAGTAACTCTCCAACTCACACATTGTTTAATTTCCCTTCGTGCTTACCGAAGTATGATTGCTATGATTGTTGTTATGATCCCGTCGATTCTTTTGAAATATCCCTTTTTGATGAACTTGATGCTTGCTATGCTTGTGGCCAAGATGCCAATATGAATGATGCTTATGGAGATGAACTTGCTATAGTTCCTTATGTTAAACATGAAATTGTTGCTATTGCACCCACGCATGATAGTCCTATTATCTTTTTGAATTCTCCCGACTACACTATATCGGAGAAGTTTGCCCTTATTAAGGATTATATTGATGGGTTGTGTTTTACTACTACACATGATGATTTTGATAGATATAATATGCATGTGTCTGCTGCTCCTACTTGCAATTATTATGAGAGAGGAACTATATCTCAACCTCTCTATGTTTCCCACATGATAAAATTGCAAGAAACTGTTTATACTATGCATTGGCCTTTACTATGTGTGCATGAATTGTTATTTTATGACATGCCGATGCATAGGAAGAGAGTTAGACTTCGTTGTTGCATGATATATGTTACTTTGTGCTCACTACTAAATCATAAATCATAGTTAATTAAAATTGGCTTTGATATACCTTGGGATCCGGGTGGATTCATTACTTGAGCACTATATGCCTAGCTTAATGGCTTTAAAGAAAGCGCTGCCAGGGAGACAACCCGGAAGTTTTAGAGAGTCATTTATTTCTGTTGAGTGCTTTTATATAGTTTTAAAACAACAAAAAATAAAGAGGGGAACCTAAAAATTTTTCAAAAAGAAAAGTGAAAGTGAGAAAGACGAGCATTGTTAAAGTGGGAGCTAGCCTTGAACTTTGTTCATGCTCACGGAAACATTGTGAATCTTGATTACAGAAACTTTTCAACAAAAATAATTATCCCCTTGTACAATTCCATTGTATAATAAAAATAATGTGCCAAGGTTTGCCTTTAGGATGTTTACAATGCTTGTTGGTTTGTGCGGTGCAGGACAGAAACTTTGGCTGTAGTGCGCGATTTTACATTGTTTACAGGATCGTCAAATGGTTCTGAAACTTTTTGCACTGTATTTATATACAATTTTTTTCCTAATTTTGGCAGAATGTTTGGAGTACCCTAAGTATGGTTAATGTTCAGATTGTTACAGACTATTCTGTTTTAAGGCAGATTCTGTTTTTGATGCATAGTTTGCTTGTTTTGATGAAACTGTCGATTCCTATCAGTGGATTAAGCCATGGAAAAGTTATATTACAGTAGCTATAATGCAAAAACAAAATATGAATTGGTTTGCAACAGTACTTAGAGTAGTGATTTGCTTTATTATAATAACGAATCTTACGGAGCTTCCTGTTGAGTTTTGTGTGGATGAAGTGTTCGAAGATCGAGGATGTCTCGATGTGAGGAGAAGAATGAGAGGCAAGAGCTCAAGCTTGGGGATGCCCAAGGCACCCCAAGTAAATATTCAAGGAGACTCAAGCGTCTAAGCTTGGGGATGCCCCGGAAGGCATCCCATCTTTCTTCAACAAAGTATTGGTATGTTTTTCGGATTCGTTTCGTTCATGCAATATGTGCAAACCTTGGAGCGTCTTTTATGCACCATGCTGGTATGAGATAGTCCTTGGTTGATTTATAGAATTCTCATTGCACTTCACTTATATTTTTTTGAGTATGGTTTAATAGAATGCTTCATGTGCTTCACTTATATCATTTGAAGTATGGATTGCCTGTTTCTCTTCACATAGAAAACCGCCATTTGTAGAATGCTCTTTTGCTTCACTTATATTTGTTAAAGCGTGGGCATATCTTTTGTAGAAAGAATTAAACTCTCTTGCTTCACTTATATCTATTTAGAGAGTTGACAGGAATTGGTCATTCACATGGTTAGTCATAAAATCCTACATAAAACTTGCAGATCACTGAGTATGATATGTTTGATTCCTTGCAATAGTTTTGCCATATAAAGATGGTGATATTAGAGTCATGCAACTGGGTAGTTGTGGATTGTAGAAATACTTGTGTTGAAGTTTGTGATTCCCGTAGCATGCACGTATGGTGAACCGTTATGTAACGAAGTTGGAGCATGAGGTATTTATTGATTGTCTTCCTTATGAGTGGTGGTCGGGGACGAGTGATGGTCTTTTCCTACCAATCTATCCCCCTAGGAGCATGCGCGTATTACTTTGTTTTGATGACTAATAGATTTTTGCAATAAGTATGTAAGTTCTTTATGACTAATGTTGAGTCCATGAATTATACACACTCTCACCCTTCCATCATTGCTAGCCTCTTCGGTACCGTGCATTGCCCTTTCTCACCTCGAGAGTAGGTGAAAAATTCACCGGTGCATCCAAACCCGGTGATACGATACGCTCTGTCACACATAAGCCTCCTTATATCTTCCTCAAAATAGCCACCATACCTAGTTATCATGGCATTTTCATAGACATTCCGAGATATATTGCCATGCAACTTCCATCATCATCATATACATGACTTGAGAATTTATTGTCATATTGCTTTGCATGATCATAAGATAGGTAGCATGATGTTTTCATGGCTTTTCCGTGATGTCATTGCTACGCTAGGTCATTGCACATCACAGTACACCGCCGGAGGCATTCATATAAAGTCATATCTTTGTTCTAGTATCGAGTTGTAATATTGAGTTGTAAGTAAATAAAAGTGTGACGATCATCATTATTAGAACATTGTCCCATGTGAGGCTATCAAAATAAAAGTGGCCAAAGAAGCCCCCCCCCCCAAAAAAAAGAGAGAGAGGCCAAAGAAGCCTACAAAAAAAGAAAAAAGAAAAAATAAAAAAGAGAGAAAAGAGAGAAGGAACAATGTTACTATCCTTTTACCACACTTCTGCTTCAGAGTAGCACCATGTTCTTCATATAGAGAGTCTCTTGAGTTATCACTTTCATATACTAGTGGGAATTTTCATTATAGAACTTGGCTTGTATATTCCAACGATGGGCTTCCTCAAATGCCCTAGGTCTTCATGAGCAAGCAAGTTGGATGCACGCCCACTTAGTTTTCAGTTTGAGCTTTCATATACTTATAGCTCTAGTGCATCCGTTGCATGGCAATCCCTACTCCTCACATTGACATCAATTGATGGGCATCTCCATAGCCCGTTGATTAGCCACGTCAATGTGAGACTTTCTCCTTTTTGTATTCTCTACACAACCCCCATTATCATATTCTATTCCACCTATAGTGCTATGTCCATGGCTCACGCTCATGTATTACGTGAAAGTTGAAAAGGTTTGAGAACATCAAAAGTATGAAACAATTGCTTGGCTTGTCGTCGGGTTTATCCATGACGTGAATATTTTGTGTGGTGAAGATGGAGCATAGCCAGACTATATGATTTTGTAGGGATGACTTTCTTTGGCCATGTTATTTTGAAAAGACATGATTGCTTTATTAGTATGCTTGAAGTATTATTGTCTTAATGTCAAATGATAGACTATTGCTTTGAATCACTCGTGTCTTAATATTCATGCCATGATTAGATTACATGATCAAGATTATGCTAGGTAGCATTCCACATCAAAAATTATCTTTTTTATCATTTACCTACTCGAGGATGAGCAAGAATTAAGCTTGGGGATGCTGATACATCTCCGTTGTATCTATAATTTTTTATTGTTCCATGCCAACATTCTACAACTTTTACATACTTTTGGCAAGTTTCTATACTATTTTTGGGACTAACATATTGATCCAGTGCTAGTTCCTGTTTGTTGCATGTTTTTTGTTTCGCAAAAAATCCATATCAAACAGAGTCCAAACGGGATAAAAACTGACGGAGATTTTTTTTGGAATATATGTGATTTTTGGGAAGAAGAATCAACGCGATATGATGCCCGAGGGGGCCACGAGGCAGGGGGCGTGCCCCAGGGGGTCAGGCGCGCCCAGGGCCCTCGTGGCCACCTGTAAGGTGGTTGGAGCCCTTCTTTCGCTGCAAGAAAGCTAATATCCGGATAGAGATCGTGTCCAAAATTCAGCCCTATCGGAGTACGGATCTCCGGTTATAAAAGAAACGGTGAAAGGGAAGAATCTGGAGCGCAGAAACAGAGAGACAGATCCAATCTTGGAGGGGCTCTCGCCCCTCCCACGCCATGGAGACCATGGACCAGAGGGGAAACCCTTCTCCCACCTACGGAGAAGGTCAAGGAAGAAGAAGAAGGAGGGGGCTCTCTCCCCCTCGCTTCTGGTGGCACCTGAGTGCCACCGGGGCCATCATCATCACCGCAATCTACACCAACAACTTCACCGCCATCATCACCAACTCTTCCCCCCTCTATGCAGCGGTGTAACCCCTCTTTTACCCGCTGTAATCTCTACTTAAACAAGGTGCCCAACGCTATATATTATTTCCCAATGATGTATGGCTATCTTATGATGTTTGAGTAGATCCGTTTTGTCCTATGGGTTAATTGATGATCGTGATTGGTTTGAGTTTCATATTTTATTATTGGTGTTGTCCTATGGTGCTATCCGTGTCGCGCAAGCGTGAGGGATCCCCGCTGTAGGGTTTGCAATATGTTCATGATTTGCTTATGGTGGGTGGCGTGAGTGACAGAAGCACAGACCCAAGTAAGTAGGTTGTTTGCGTATGGGATAAAGAGGACTTGATGCTTTAATGCTATGGTTGGGTTTTACCTTAATGATCTTTAGTAGTTGCGGATGCTTGCTAGAGTTCCAGTCATAAGTGCATATGATCCAAGAAGAGAAAGTATGTTAGCTTATGCCTCTCCCTCAAATAAAATTGTAATAATGATTACCGGTCTAGTTATCAATTGCCTAGGGACAAATAACTTTCTCGTGACAAAAACCTCTTTACTAAAATTAATTTAGTTGTGTCTTTATCTAAACAGCCCCTACTTTTATTTATGCGCTCTTTATTATCTTGCAAACTTATCCAACAACACCTACAAAGTACTTCTAGTTTCATACTTGTTCTAGGTAAAGCGAACGTTAAGCGTGCGTAGAGTTGTATCAGTGGTCGATAGAACTTGAGGGTATATTTGTTCTACCTTTAGCTCCTTATTGGGTTCGACACTATTACTTATCGAAAGAGGCTACAATTGATCCCCTATACTTGTGGGTTATCACGGCCTTATCGGGGCCTTCCGGCCCGGTGCCCGGCCAGTCTGTGGCGCAGCGCGGCCTCCCACAGCCGGGCGAGCTCAAGCCCGACCGGATCCGCTCCAAATCCAGCCGCCGGGTATGCAAAACATGTAGCCGTGGTTGGTTATCTCGGGGGCAACGAGGGAAAGGGGGTTGGGTGAGCGTGCGTCCTAGCTGCACGCGCTGGAGTTGGCCTAAGTGAAGATGCAAGACAACATGTGTTTCCCTAGCGGCGTGGCGGACCAACCGTGTGGGGGTGCGAAGTGGCTTCGCTCTCGTGGGGGATGGAGGCCATTTGTTGTGTGGGGGATGGAGGCCATTTTGTTGAAACTAATCTATAATCCAACATGTATCCTCGTTGTCGTTGTGTGTTGATGACTTGTTGTATGTAATGAATGGTACATTTGCATATGCATGACTAAACTCAATTTATGAATGGTTTTCGACTCACTTCTTGGAGTGTGAGTACCATAGTATTATAGCCAGCATCCGGTTATATGATGTTGCCACATCACATAGAGCCAACCTAATATTGGAGTATGCTAGTAGTAGTTAGTTCTAGTTAGATCAACTAGAGCTAGGTGTCGCATTGAGGCCGAGAAATATGGTGATAGCGTGACTGCGTGAGGTGGGCTTGTACGTAGTATGATGTAGGCATAGGGCTTGCCGTGTTTCCTACTCCTCCGGTCTAAATGTGTAGAATATTTGGTCGAGTTCTTCCTCCTTTTGCCAACACATGGGACATCCAGCATCCAGGTCGTGTCATGCAAGAAAATGGAGTGCTAGTTGAAGCCACGTGATGTGCATCTTGGGTTAAACTGTAAATAGAATCTTACTACTCTTGAGTAACTCCATAAGCGGCCACCAAAGATCTTTATTGGAATTTTTTTCATCACCAGCACGTCGAGGTGAAAGATGTGCAGGTTCAGTGGGTCCTCTTGCGTTTTCGTTGACATGTGGGACCGCATGTGAGCAAACAGACGATGGGCTCCGCGCGTCTGCTGGCTGGCTAAGAAGAGAGATAGAGGAGGGCTGAGCACGAACTCCAGGAAATTTGTTCTACGTAACCAAGACCTCGATATAGGCTCGATATAGTGGGGTGGCATGGTCCATAACTAGCATTCACGTCTAGCAGTACGACACATGCCACCAACACGAGTCCCATCTGACTCCAATTTTCTTGGAGTTCGTGCTACAACCATCTCTTCTCCCTCTTGTTTTCTCAACCATCGCGCGGTGGGTGGGGGTGGGGGTTTGCCGATAGTCGGTTTGCTCAACTACGGTCCCACTTGTAAGTGAAAATGCAACATAGCACGCATTCCCCCTTGAGCGGCGTGCCGGACCAACCGTGTGGGGGGTGCGACGCGAACACGACAGGATTTTTGTTTCGAATTTGTAACTTATAAAATTTGTTTCTGCTCCATGGCGCGATCGATAGATAGAAATAATGATTTTCCCTTGAGTAATGAGAAGTTTGGTTCTGGTGCAGTTCATGCATGGAGTACGTACGAAAATTATGAAGTTGATGCGAAAGGTAAGATAATTACTAGTAGTACCATATACTACTACATGGATTCGACAGAAAGATAAAGATGCATATGGATCCATCAACAAAATCCTCACACCCTAGTGCGCTGGGTCACCAACCGACGTATGAGGAGCATCGGCGTTAGCGGCGAGCTCAACGTGCTTCTGAACAATGCCGTTCAAGGTTGCGCTGCGGTCCAAGAAGGCCAACGACCTATCGTCCTCCTCTTGCACGTAGTAGTCCTTGTGGACGATTTGCGCATAGACGTGGGTGATTATGTCGACGGTGTCTTGCTGCGCCAGGCGCTGCGCGGCGAGCGCGACCTCCAGGTGGACATTCTCCGGCGCGACGGCGGGCAGTCGCAGGGCCACAAGTGCGTCAAAGAGGTTGTCACCATAGAGGCCGTTGAGGGTGGCGGGCATCACAGAGCCTGGGCGCGTGGGCTGGAGGCGTACGTCAAGGTCGTCCGCGACCTTCTTGATGATGGTGAACTTGTCAAGGAAGCCGACGAGGACCTCGTCGAATAAGGAGATGAAGCTGTCGTCCAAGCGGCCTCTCGCCCTGGCAGCCTCAAGCACGACCGGGAGACGTTCCTTGGCGCCGGGCCGCAGCTCCGCGTCGTGGACCATCTGGGACAGCCGGCTGATGCTCGCGCTCCTAGCCTCCATGGGTCTAGCTTCTAGTCAACTGATCTTGCGATTGGAGTGATCACTCTTGCCCTTTTAGTGTGCATAGGTGTGATGTCTCCAACGTATCTATAATTTTTTATTGTGCCATACTATTATATTATCTGTTTTGGATATTTAATGGGCTTTAAGATACCTTTTTATATTATTTTTCAGACTAACCTATTAACCAAAGGCCCAGTGCAAATTGTTGTTTTCTTCCCTATTTCAGTGTTTCACAGAAAAGGAATATCAAATGGAATACAAACGGAATGAAACCTCCGCGAGGATCATTTTTGGAACAAACACAATCCAAGAGACTTGGAGTGGAAGTCAAAGAAGCAGCGAGGAAGCCACGAGGCAGGAGGGCGCGCCCCAGGGGGGTAGGCGCCCCCCACCCTCGTGGGCCCCTCGCAGCTCCACCGACCTACTTCTTTCGCCTATATATACTCTTATACACTGAAACCATCGGAGAGAGCCACGAAACACCTTTTCCACCGCCGCAACCTTTTGTACACATGAGATCCCATCTTGGGGCCTTTTCCAGCGCTCCGTCGAAGGGGGATTCGATCACGGAGGGCTTCTACATCAACACCATAGCCTCTCCGATGATGTGTGAGTAGTTCACCATAGACCTTCGGGTCCATAGTTATTAGTTAGATGGCTTCTTTTCTCTTTGGATCTCAATACAAAGTTCTCCTCGATCTTCTTGGAGATCTATTCGATGTAATTCTTTTTGCGGTGTGTTTTTTGAGATCCGATGAATTGTCAGTTTAGATCAAGATTATCTATGAACAATATTTGATTCTTCTCTGAATTCTTATATGCATGATTTAATATCTTTGCAAGTCTCTCCGCATTATCAGTTTGGTTTGGCCTACTAGATTGATCTTTCTTGCAATGGGAGAAGTGCTTAGCTTTGGGTTCAATCTTGCGGTGTCCTTTCCCAGTGACAACAGGGGCAGCAAGGCACGTATTGTATTGTTGCCATCGAGGATAAAAAGATGGGGTTTATATCATATTGCTTGAGTTTATCCCTCTACATCATGTCATCTTGCCTAATGCGTTACTTTGTTCTTATGAACTTAATACTCTAGATGCATGCTGGATAGCGGTCGATGTGTGGAGTAATAGTAGTAGATGCATAATCATTTCGGTCTACTTGTCATGGACGTGATGCCTATGTTCATGATCACGCCTAGATATTCTCATAACTATGTGCTTTTTCTATCAATTGCTCGGCAGTAATTTGTTCACCCACCATAATATATGCTATCTTGAGAGAAGCCACTAATGAAACCTATGGCCCCCGGGTCTACTTTACATCATATTATTTTCCTATCAACTAGCTATTTCTGCCGCCGTTTATTTTACAACCTTTGCTTTCCAATCTATACAACAAAAATACCAAAAAAATTATCTTATTATCTTTGTCAGATCTCACTTTTGCAAGTGGCCGTGAAGGGATTGACAACCCCTTTATCGTGTTGGTTGCAAGGTTCTTGATTGTTTGTGCAGGTACTAGGCGATTTGCATGTAGTCTCCTACTGGATTGATACCTTGGTTCTCAAAAACTGAGGGAAATACTTACGCTACTTTGCTGCATCACCCTTTCCTCTTCAAGGGAAAACAAACGCATGCTCAAGAGGTAGCAAGAAGGATTTCTGGCACCGTTGCCGGGGATATCTACGCACAAGTCAAGACATACCAAGTACTCATCACAAACTCTTCTCCCTCACATTACATTATTTGCCATTTGCCTCTCGTTTTCCTCTGCCCCACTTCACCCTTGCCGTTTTATTTGCCCTCTTTTTTCGTCCGTTCTTTTCGCTTGCTCCTTTTGTGTTTGTGTGTTGGATTGATTGTTTGTCACGATGGCTCAAGATAATACTAAATTGTGTGACTTTTCTAATACCAACAACAATGATTTTATTAGCACTCCGATTGATCCTATTACCGATGCTGAATCTTGTGAAATCAATGCTGCTTTGTTGAATCTTGTTATGAAAGATCAATTTTCTGGCCTTCCTAGTGAAGATGCCGCTACCCATCTAAACAACTTTGTTGATGTGTGCGATATGCAAAAGAAGAAAGATGTGGATAATGATATTGTTAAATTGAAGCTATTTTCGTTTTCGCTTGGAGATCGTGCTAAAACTTGGTTTTCTTCTTTGCCTAAAAATAGTATTGATTCATGGAATAAGTGCAAAGATGCTTTTATCTCTAAGTATTTTCCTCCCGCTAAGATCATCTCTCTTGGAAACGATATTATGAATTTTAAGCAACTTGACCATGAGCATGTTGCACAAGCTTGGGAGAGGATGAAATTAATGATACGTAATTGCCCTACACATGGTTTGAATTTATGGATGATTATACAAAAAATTTATGTTGGATTGAATTTCGCTTCTAGAAATCTTTTAGATTCAACCGCATGAGGCACTTTTATGGAAATCACTTTAGGAGAAGCTATTAAACTCCTAGATAATATTATGGTTAATTATTCTCAATGGCACACCGAAAGATCTACTAGTAAAAAAGTTCAAGCGATAGAAGAGATTAATGCTTTGAGTGGAAATATGGATGAACTTATGAAGTTGTTTGCTAATAAGAGTGCTTCTTCTGATCCTAATGATATGCCTTTGTCTACTTTGATTGAAAATAATAATGAATCTATGGATGTGAATTTTGTTGGTAGGAACAATTTTGGTAACAACGCGTATAGAAGAAACTTTAATTCTAGGTCATTCCCTAGTAATTCCTCTAATAACTATGGTAATTCCGACAACAACTCTTATGGAAATTTTAATAAGTTGCGCTCTGATTTTGAGACTAGTGTTAAATTTATGATTTCGCAAAAGAATTTCAATGCTTTGCTTGAAGAAAAATTGCCAAGATTGATGAGTTGGCTAGAAACGTGGTTAGAATTTCTCTTGATGTTGATTCTCTGAAACTTAGATCTATTCCACCTAAGCATGATATCAATGAGTCTCTCAAAGCCATGAGAATTTCCTTTGATGAGTGCAAAGAAAGAACCGCTAGGATGCGTTCTAAAAAGGAGTGCTTTGTAAAAGCGTGTTCTTCTAGTTTTCATGATAATAATGATGAAGATCTAAAAGTAATTGATGTGTCCCCTATTAAATCTTTGTTTTCCAATATGAATCTTGATAAAGATGGGACTGGATATGAGTCAACTTTAGTTAAAAGGCGTCCCAATGATTCGGAGTTTTTAGATCTTGATGCAAAAATTGGTAAAAGTGGGATTGAAGAGGTCAAAAATTTACATAGCAATGAACCCACTATTTTGGATTTCAAGGAATTTAATTATGATAATTGTTCTTTGATAGATTGTATTTCCTTGTTGCAATCCATGTTAAATTCTACTCATGCTTATAGTCAAAATAAAGCTTTTACCAAACATATCACTGATGCTTTAATGCAATCTTACGAAGAAAAACTTGAATTAGAAGTTTCTATCCCTAGAAAATTTTATGATGAGTGGGAACCTACTATTAAAATTAAAATTAAAGATCATGAATGCTATGCTTTATGTGATTTGGGTGCTAGTGTTTCCATGATTCCAAAGACTTTGTGTGATGTGTTAGGTTTCCGTGAATTTGATGATTGTTCTTTAAATTTTCATCTTGCGGATTCCACCATTAAGAAACCTATGGGAAGGATTAATGATGTTCTTATTGTTGCAAATAGGAATTATGTGCCCGTAGATTTCATTGTTCTTCATATAGATTGCAATCCTACTTGTCCTATTATTCTTGATAGACCTTTCCTTAGAACGATTGGTGCCATTATTGATATGAAAGAAGGAAATATTAGATTCCAATTTCCATTAAGGAAAGGCATGGAACACTTTCCTAGAAATAAAATTAAATTACCTTATGAATCTATTATGAGAGTAACTTATGGATTGCATACCAAAGACGATAATACCTAGATCTATTCTTGTTTTTATGCCTAGCTAGGGGCATTAAACGATATCGCTTGTTGGGAGGCAACCCAATTTTATTTTTGTTCCTGTTTAGTAATAAATAATTCATCTAGCCTCTGTTTAGATGTGTTTTTATGTTTTAATTAGTGTTTGTGCCAAGTAGAACCAATAGGATCTTCTTGGGTGATAGTTATTTGATCTTGCTGAAAAAGACAGAAACTTTGCGCTCACGAAAATAATTGTTAAAATTCACTAGAACGTGATAAATTTCTAATTATTTTTGAAGTAGATCATCATGCAAATTTTCCAGGTTTTTCTAGTTTTTCTTAATTTTTGGAGTTCCAGAAGTATTCGAACAAATCATATTGCTACAGACTATTCTGTTTTTGACAGATTCCGTTTTTCGTGTGTTGTTTGCTTATTTTAATGAATCTATGGCTAGTATCAGGGGGAATGAACCATAGAGAAGTTGTAATACAGTAGGTTTAACACCAATATAAATAAAGAATGAGTTCATTACAGTACCTTAAAGTGGTGATTTGTTTTCTTATACTAACGGAGCTCATGAGATTTTCTGTTGAGTTTTGTGTTGTGAAGTTTTCAAGTTTTTGGGTAAAGATTTGATGGATTTTGGAATAAGGAGTGGCAAGAGCCTAAGCTTGGGTATTTCCAAGGCACCCCAAGGTAAAATTCAATGACAACCAAAAGCCTAAGCTTGGGGATGCCCTGAAGGCATCCCTCTTTAAATCTTTAATCCATCGGTAACTTTACTTGAGGCTATATTTTTATTCACCACATGATATGTGTTTTGCTTGGAGCGTCTTGTATGATTTGAGTATTTGCTTTTTAGTTTAAGACAATCATCCTTGTTGTACACACCTTTTGGAGAGACACACATGAATTGGAATTTATTAGAATACTCTTTGTGCTTCACTTATATCTTTTGAGCTAGATAATTTTGCTCTAGTGCTTCACTTATATCTTTTAGAGCACGGTGGTGGTTTTATTTTATAGAAATTATTGATCTCTCATGCTTCACTTATATTATTTTGAGAGTCCTTTAGAACAGCATGGTAATTTTCTTTGGCTATAAAATTAGTCTTAATATGATAGGCATCCAAGATGGGTATAATAAAAACTTTAATATAGAGTGCATTGAATACTATGAGAACTTTGATACTTGATGATGGTTTTGAGATAAGAAGATGGTAATATTAGAGTCATACTAGTTGAGTAGTTGTGAATTTGAGAAATACTTGTGTTAGAGTTTGGATGTCCCGTAGCATGCACGTATGGTAAACGTTGTGCGACAAATTTGAAGCATGAGGTGTTTCTTTGATTGTCCTCCTTATGAGTGGCGGTCGGGGACGAGCGATGGTCTTTTCCCAACAATCTATTCCCCTAGGAGCATGCGCTTAGTCCATGGTTTTTGATGACTTGTATATTTTTGCAATAAGTATGTGAGTTCTTTATGACTAATGTTGAGTCCATGGATTATACCCACTCTCACCTTTCCATCATTGTTAGCCTCTTCGGTACCGTGCATTGCCCTTTCTCACCTTGAGAGTTGGTGCAAACTTCGCCGGTTCGTCCAACCCCCGTGATATGATATGCTCTATCACACATAAACCTCCTTATATCTTCCTCAAAACAGCCACCATATCTACCTATTATGGCATTCCGTAGCCATTCCGAGATATATTGCCATGCAACTTTCCACCGTTCCGTTTATTATGACACGCTTCATCATTGTCATATTGCCTTGCATGATCATGTAGTTGACATCGTATTTGTGGCAAAGCCACCATGCATAATTTCATACATGTCAATCTTGATTCATTGCCCATCCCGGTACACCGCCGGAGGCATTCATATCGAGTCATACTTTGTTCTAGTATCGAGTTGTAATATTTGAGTTGTAAATAAATAAAAGTGTGATGATCGTCATTAATAGAGCATTGTCCCGGAAAAAAGGCCAAAAAAGGGAAACAAATAAAAGGGACAATGCTACTATCCTTTTTCCACACTCGTGCTTCAAAGTAGCACCATGATCTTCATGATAGAGAGTCTCTTATCTTGTCACTTTCATATACTAGTGGGAATTTTTCATTATAGAACTTGGCTTGTATAATCCAACAATGGGCTTCCTCAAATTCCCTAGGTCTTCGTGAGCAAGCAAGTTGGATGCACACCCACTTAGTTTCTTGTTGTTGAGCTTTCATACATTTATAACTCTAGTGCATCCGTTGCATGGCAATCCCTACTCCTCGCATTGACATCAATTGATGGGAATATCCATAGCCCGTTGATTTGCCGCGTCAATGTGAGACTTTTTTTTGTTTTCTCCACACAACCCCCATCATTATACTCTATTCCACCCAAAGTGCTATGTCCATGGCTCACGCTCATGTATTGCGTGAAAGTTGAAAAAAGTTTGAGATGACTAAAGTATGAAACAATTGCTTGGCTTGTCATCGGGGTTGTGCATGATGAGAGCATTTTTGTGTGACAGAAATGTAGCATAGCCAAACTATATGATTTTGTAGGGATAAGCTTTCTTTCGCCATGTTATTTTGAGAAGACATAATTGCTTAGTTAGTATGCTTGAAGTATTATTATTCTTATGTCAATATTAAACTTTTGTCTTGAATCTTTCGGATCTGAACATTCATGCCGAAATAAAGAAAATTACATTGAAAATTATGTTAGATAGCATTCCACATCAAAAATTCTGCTTTTATCATTTACCTACTCGAGGACAAACAGGAATTAAGCTTGGGGATGCTTGATATGTCTCCAACGTATCTATAATTTTTTATTGTTCCATGCTATTATATTATCTGTTTTGGACGTTTAATGGGATTTAATATACCTTTTTATATTATTTTTGGGACTAACCTATTAACCGAAGGCCCAGTGCAAATTGTTGTTTTTTTGCCTATTTCAGTGTTTTGCAGAAAAGGAATATCAAATGGAATGAAACCTTCGCAGGATCGTTTTTGGAACAAACACAATCCTGGAGACTTGGAGTGGAAGTCAAGGAAGCAGCGAGGAAGCCACGAGGCAGGAGGGCGTGCCCCAACCCTCGTGGGCCCCTCGCAGCTCCACTGACCTACTTCTTTCTCCTATATATACTCTTATACCCTGAAACCATCGGAGAGAGCCACGAAACACCTTTTCCACTGCTGCAACCTTCCGTACCCGTGAGATCCCATCTTGGGGCCTTTTCCGGCGCTCTGCCGGAGGGGGATTCCATCATGGAGGGCTTCTACATCAACACCATAGCCTCTCCGATGATGTGTGAGTAGTTTACCACAGACCTTCGGTTCCATCGTTATTAGCTAGATGGCTTCTTCCCTCTCTTTGGATCTCAATACAAAGTTCTCCTCGATCTTCTTGGAGATCTATTCGATGTAATTCTTTTTGCGGTGTGTTTTTTGAGATCCGATGAATTGTGGGTTTATGATCAAGATTATCTATGAACAATATTTGATTCTTCTCTGAATTCTTATATGCATGATTTAATAAATTTGCAAGTCTCTCCAAATTATCAGTTTGGTTTGGCCTACTAGATTGATCTTTCTTGCAATGGGGGAAGTGCTTAGCTTTGGGTTCAATCTTGCGGTGTCCTTTCCCAGTGATAGCAGGGGCAGCAAGGCACGTATTGTATTGTTGCCAACGAGGATAAAAAGATGGGGTTTATATCATCTTCCTTGAGTTTATCCCTCTACATCATGTCATCTTGCCTAATGTGTTACTCTGTTCTTATGAACTTAATACTCTAGATGCATGCTGGATAGCGGTCGATGTGTGGAGTAATAGTAGTGGATGCAGAATCATTTCGGTCTACTTGTCACGGACGTGATGCCTATGTTCATGATCATGCCTAGATATTCTCATAACTATGCGCTTTTCTATCAATTGCTTGGCAATAATTTGTTCTTCCACCGTAATATATGCTATCTTGAGAGAAGCCACTAGTGAAACCTATGGCCCCCAGATCTACTTTGCATCATATTATTTTCCTATCAACTAGCTATTTCTGCCGCCATTTATTTTACAATCTTTAATTTCCAATCTATACAACAAAAATACCAAAAATATTTATCTTATTATCTTTATCAGATCTCACTTTTGCAAGTGGCCGTGAAGGGTGTTAGTGTCAAAACCGGCGGATCTTTGGTAGGGGGTCCTGAACTATGCGTCTAAGGTCGATGGTAACAGGAGACAGGGGACACGATGTTTACCCAGGTTCGGGCCCTCTCTATGGAGGTAATACCCTACTTCCTGCTTAATTGATCTACATGAATATGAGTATTACAAGAGTGGATCTATCACAAGATCATAATGGCTAAAACCCTAGAAGTCTAGCCTGTATGATTATGATTGTCCCTATGGACTAAAACCTCCGGTTTATATAGACACCAGAGGGGACTAGGGTTGTACAAAGTCGATTACAGAGAAAGGAATCTTCATATCCGGATGCCAAGCTTGCCTTCCACGCCAAGGAGAGTCCCATCTGGACACGGGTGAGAGTCTTCGGTCTTCTATCTTCACAACCCATCAGTCCGACCGATGTCAAACAGGCCGGACGTCTGAGGACCCCTTAATCTAGGACTCCCTCAGTAGCCCCCGAACCAGGCTTTCAATGACGATGTGTTCGGCGCGCAGATTGTCTTTGGCATTGCAAGGCGGGTTCCTCCCCCAATGACTTCAAAGAGTTGTACTCGGTCTTCCATTTAATGTCGTACCCATCGGCTTCTGTGCATCCATGGCTTCAGCTTCCACGTGTCGAGAGAATACGAGAGGTCGGGGTACTTTTGCACATAACACCCCGGCCATGTAAGAAAAGCGTCTATTTAAAGAGATTGGGTCTCAGATCCATTCCACACCACACGGAAAATCCTCAGAACTTGCTAGGAGGAACCATTCCAACATGGCTAGGGCTCCCAGTTCTTCCTCCAGTCCCAGCGGCTCCGAAAAAGGTGATCGGGAGAGATGTTCCATATCCCACTGTCAGCTAGTGAAGCTGCAAACAAAGGGATTTCTTCCCCCCGCGGATCTAGTCCCCGTTCGAGCAGGATTGACTTCCTTGAACAGCGGGGCTCAGGCGGAGAATTTCCCCAATCCATCCAGGGGGGACGAGTGTGCTTCGTTCCCTACTTGCTAAGAGGCGTCGGATTTCCAATCCACCTGTTCCTCCGAGGACTTCTGGAGTATTATGGCCTCCAACTGCACAATTTCACTCCTGCCTCCATCCTGCACATTGCGGATTACGTAGCTCTTTGTGAAATATTCCTTGTCTATGAGGCCCATTTTGAATTATGGAGGAAACTATTCTGCCTCGTCCCTCGTAACCAAGAGGGATCAATATTCGAAGTGGGTGGAGCCAAGGTATGGCGCGTCGCCGGGACCGGATACCTGTCCGGCACGCCGAATAAGGCGTCCGAAGAGTGGCCTTCCGAATGGTTCCATATTGAGGACGTCGCCCTTCCCGACCCACTCCGAATGGGTCTTCTCGAATTTTCAAGCGCTCCGTTGAAGAAATGCCACAGCTGTCGCCCTCGGAGCCTCGAGGAGGAAGATTGCGCGGAAGTCCGTCAATTGATGGGCAAGATAAAGTCGCTCGCCCAGTCCGGACTATCAATAGTCGAGGTAATGGTGACTTCCATAGTGCGGGGGGTTCGGCCACTCCAATACAGAGGGCTTCCCATATGGCACTATAATGGGGAAGATGACGCCTCCCGCTGCGGTCGGAAGTGTCCGGACACCCCCGCCGCTTTGGCCAAAATATTGGCCGAACTGTACAAAGGGGAGAAAGAGGAGTTCACTCGTATTAAACGTCAAGATGGATTTTCCATGTACAATGCTCCTAGTTGGGTGAGTTTTAATCCCACCACTTTACTCAATCCTCTCCCTGAGTCACTTTTAATGGACATTAACCCATCCATCTGTAACAGGAATGGCGGAAGGTTACCAAGGGGATCCATAGCCCCGCCCCACAGCCAGAGGATCACAACCGGGACCTTGACCATAGATTCGAAGAGAATCCGGACATATTCATGGAGCTCGAGGATAGGGTGTTCTACCAGGCGAGCTATGACGGCACCGAAGTGGCCATCACCGCCGACTATCCCGGTCTCCTCCCTGCCTCCCATGTAAGTGATCAAGAGACACCTTCTTTAGGAGAGCTTCCTTATTACGCCTCACTCACCGCACTATTTTATGCTCCAAAGGGTAGGCGTCTGATGCCTCAACATGCGCCAGAGGCATCTCCTAAGAGAGCAGTGCCCGCACCAAGCAAATCTTCAAAGAGGAAAGCGAATGACAACATGGAGAGCCTTCAAAAAAGAGGTATGGTTTTTTATCATGCCCCCTGGCAGTCACATCAAACTGTGACATTATCCGATGTATCTTTATCAGGAAAAGCATTCGCCGGACTATGTCTAGGGATCTTGCCGGCCGCGCCTCCACAAGTCAGGTTCCCGACCCTGCTTTAAAGGCGAGGGCTAATACGGGAGTGATGCCAGATTGTCCTTCGGCAGAGGAGTCGGATGATGTATCTGTCACAAACTCTGAAGTGGAAAGCGCCATGAATCATCGACGCCGGCGGGCCGCTCTTCGCGACCCCGTCTTTACAAAGGAGGCATTCAACGCCTTCAGCTCGGTTGATGCATACATCTGAGTTGCTCGAGACGGACTTACTAGAGCCACAGACCAGTATTTGAAAGTTATGCGGGTAAGTACACATTTGTACAAATCTGATAATTATATACCAGTAGCCTCTGAGACTTGAAGCAGTTGATACAATTGTTTTAAGGATCATTGTATACCCATGTGCTCACAGAGAAGAACAACCTGTTGTCTCAAGAGATGGAAAAATGTCGGACCCAGCTGGCTGCTGCTACCGCCGAACTGGAGAACTCCAAGGAGGCATCGACTGGTAATGTTCCCCTCCATCGAGAAAATATAATCATGTACAAGCAATATTAATACTTTTTGTATCTCCCGTGGCAGTATCGTTAGATCAACTGAAGGAGGCCCTGCAGGTCGCGCAAGAAGCCAAAAGGCAACTGGCCACGGGCGATCGTGTGCTGACACAAGTCAGGGATGAGAAGAATAAGCTGCAAGATTCAAACACTCTAGTGGGCGAAGAACTAAAAGATGTGCGAGCCCAGCTAGCCGACTCCGTGAAGGAGAATAAAAAGAAACGTGGCGGCAATTTCAGTATGCTTTTCGAACTTGTCTCCCTGTAATTCGGCGAGGGCAGGAACTGACAGATTTATGTCTCCAGGTATGCTGACTAGCCGTCCCGAAGAGGAAATGTCCGGATCTCAAGGCGACCTGCTACAAGATCTTTCCCAAAGGCACGAGCAAGTTTGGCAAGCAATGCGGAGTGTTGCCAAGGCTTTATGGCCATCCGCCTCCCCTCCAGGAAGTATGGTGGAGCTCGTGGAGCTATTCAAAGGAGCCCGGCGGCGTATTCTATTATGGAAGATATCAGCCTGCGGAGAAGGTGTGCAAGAGGGCTGGGCCATGGTGAAGACACGGTACACCAAGCTTGATCCAACTCATATGGCCCGGGTTGGACCTCTAGGTCCTGACGGAAAAGAAATTCCCGTTAGTTTGGTATATGACTAGGTAAATGTAGCCGCAAAATATTCCCAACAGGATTGCAAGTTAGACAGCCTGTTAGATGGCATAGAGGAGGAAATTTTTGAGTCCCGGTGACTATGTACTTTCCTTGACAGATTTTCCCTAGCCGGACTATAAAACGATCGTCATGGTAAACCTTTTCGCTTCGACCTCTGTACTCAAAGGTACGGAGTGTTTCCGAATACCTGAGCGGCAAGATAGACCGGGGTATGCGTGGAAACCAGGCGTAGGGGTCATAGTTGCTTAAATAGACAAGTTGTATCCGGCTAGCTATGTTATATTACATTGTAATTGTAAGAAACATCTTCCAGAGAGAATAGTTCCGTGAGGGTTCCTTTCCCTGGGTGAACATGCGTTGATATGCGTGTCCGAACTGTGATGCAAAAATCGCAGTATACGTAACATCCGGGGGTTCATAGTGTAATGAGTGTGAAAACATCTTTAGTCCGCCGACCGAATATTCCCTTAAGAACGCTAGCTTTCGGCTTCACCCAGTCTGAGGTACACATCCGGATGACCCGACTGTAACAATCATAGAGGTGCTCCCTTTATGCCCTAGCCGAACAAATGGGATCATAGGGCATAAGCACAGGAGCCAGGCAACCTAGCTTGGCGAAAACTTAAGTCATAACGATGCATATAATGGTGAAGAAAAGGTACATATGAGGAAAAACACATGTGGTGAGCTTGATGCCCGGAAAATAATAATAATAAGCTTCTGTACAAGAAGCCCCCAGGTATTATGGGCGTACATATTTAAGGATGTGTACGCCGTAGGTGCGCGGTTTAGCCGCACGAAAGCTTTAAAGTTAAAAGAAAAGGCAAAAAGAGAGGAAAAAGTATTGGAAACAAAAGGGAGAAGAAGACGAACAAAGAGTTCGGCGCTAGGCGTAGAATCTTTGGAGTCTGGCCGTGTTCCATGGGATCGGCTCTAGGTGATTGTCTGATGCATCACGCAGGCGGTACACTCCTCCGATGAGAACTTCGTCAATGATGAAGGGACCCTCCCACTTGGGCTTGAGTTTGTCCTTTTTCTTCTCTGGCAAGCGTAGAACGAGTTCGCCAACATTATAAGTCTTGGCCCGAACTTCTCTGCTTTGATATCTGCGAGCCTGCTGTTGATAAAATGCGGAACGGGCTTTTGCGATGTCGTGCTCCTCCTCCAGGGCATCTAAGTTGTCCTGCCGATCAAGCTCGGCCTCTCTCTCTTCATACATGCACACTCGAGGTGAGTCATGGATAATGTCGCAAGGCAACACAGCCTCTGCGGCGTACACCATGAAGAAGGGTGTATATCCGGTAGTGCGATTGGGCGTGGTCCACAGCCCCCAGAGTATGGAGTCAAGCTCCTCAACCCAATGCTTGCTTGATTCTTTCAAAGACTGCACTAGTCTAGGCTTGATGCCGCTCATAATAAGACCATTGGCTCGTTCGACTTGACCGTTAGTTTGCGGGTGGTAGACTGAGGCGTAATCGAGCTTAATGCCCAGATTAGCACACCAGGTTTTCACCTCATCGGCTGTGAAATTGGAGCCATTATCGGTGATGATGCTGTGAGGGACACCATAATGGTGCACGACACCGGATATGAAGTCTATCACTTGTCCGGCTTCGGCCGGTTTAACTGGTTTGGCCTCTATCCACTTAGTGAATTTGTCCACCATGACCAACATATATTTTTTTCTTGTGGCTTCCTCCTTTAAGGGGTCCGACCATATCAAGCCCCCAGACCAAGTGATGGGGATTGTTTGTAAAGCGGTGGGTGGCATATGGCTTTGGTTGGCGAAAAGCTAGCATCTGACGCACCGTTGGACAAGGTCCTGTGCATCTGCTGGGCCGTCGGCTAATATAAACTTGTACGAAAGGCCTTACTTACAAGGGCCCGAGCCGCGGCATGGTGACCACTGAGACCGGCATGAATTTCAGCCAAGAGTTGCCGTCCCTCTTCTTCAGAGATACATCTTTGAAGTACTCCGGTAGCGCTTTTCTTGTAGAGCTCTCCGTCATGGACCTTGTAGGATTTCGAGCACTAGACAATGAAGCGAGCCTTGTTCTGGTCCTCAGGGAGCTCTCACCTATTAAGGTAGGCCAAGAAGGGTTCGGTCCATGGGGCAATGACTGCCATGATAAGATGGGTCGATGGTGTTATTTCGGTGGCTGAGACCCCGATGATATCGGTATTGTGTTCGGAATCTGTGGGTATAATCGGGTCTGGAGTGGTGTTGCCGCTCTCCCCTTGCCACACCACGGATGGCTTGAAGAGCCTTCCCAGGAATATGTTAGGCGGGATGGGGTCGCGCTTGGCGCCGATGCGATCAAGGACATCCGCCGCTTGATTACTTTCTCGAGCCACATGATGAAACTCGAGCCCCTCGAACTGAGCTGACATTTTGAGAACGGCGTTACGGTAGGCCGCCATCTTCGGATCTTTGGCGTGGAAGTCTCCATTTATTTGGGATATTGCATGGTATGAATCCCCACGCACCTCTAGGCGTGGTATGCCCATGGAGATGGCCATCCGAAGACCATGCAGTAAGTTCTCGTATTCGGCTGTGTTGTTGGAGTCTGTGTATAATATTTGGAGTACGTACTGAACTGTGTCTTCAGTGGGGGATGTTAAGACAACGCCCGCTCCTAAGCCCGTCAGCATTTTGGAGCCATCGAAGTGCATGAACCAGTTAGAATATGTGCCGTACTCTTTAGGGAGTTCGACCTCTGTCCATTCGGTGACAAAGTCGGCCAGTACTTGGGATTTAATGGCTCAGCGCGGTTTGTATGTTATGTCGAATGGAAGGAGCTCTATGGCCTACTTAGCAATCCGGCCTGTGGCATCACAGTTGTTTATTATGTCATTCAGTGCTACTTCGGAAGCCACCGTGATCGAGCACTCTTGGCAGTAGTGTCGCAGCTTCCGGGATGCCATGAAGACTGCGTATGCTATCTTTTGGTAATGAGGGTACGGGATTTCAATGGTGTGAGGACAATGGACACGTAGTATACCGGCTTCTGAAGCGGGAATTTGTGTTCGTCCTCCTCTCGCTCGACGCCGAGCACCGCGCTCACCACTTGGTGCGTTGCTGATATGTATAATAGCATGGGTTTGCCGACATTCGGTGCGTCCAAGATTGGGTTGCTCGCTAAAAGAGCCTTTATTTCTTCCAGTCCAGCCGTTGCCGCATCCGCCCAGTCGAAGTGGTCGGTGCGTCGGAGAAGGCGATAGAGTGGCAGTGCTTTTTCTCCTAGTCTGGAGATAAAGCGGCTTAGAGCTGCCACACATCCGGCTAGTTTTTGGACCTGTTTAAGGTCTGTTGGCGTAGCCAATTGTGACAAAGCTCGGATTTTGGCTGGGTTTGCTTCAATTCCTCTACTGGAAATGATGAAGCCCAGCAGTTTTCCAGCGGGGACGCTGAAAACACACTTTTTTGGATTAAGCTTGATATCGTATGTACGGAGGTTGTCGAATGTGAGATGCAGATCGTCTATCAATGACTCGACGTGTCTAGTTTTTATGATGACGTCATCCACATATGCTTCAACTGTCTTGCTGATCTATTTCTTTAGGAATGTTTGAATCACGCGTTGGTAGGTGGCCCCGGCATTTTTGAGCCCAAAGGGCATAGTGTTGAAGCAGAATGGCCCATAAGGGGTAATGAATGCCGTTGCGGCTTGGTTAGACTCCTTCATTTTGATTTGATGGTATCCGGAGTATGCGTCGAGGAAACATAGTGTCGGTGTCAAAACCGGCGGATCTCGGGTAGGGGGTCCCGAACTGTGCGTCTAAGGCGGATGGTAACAGGAGGCAGGGGACACAATGTTTACCCAGGTTCGGGCCCTCTCGATGGAGGTAATACCCTACTTCCTGCTTGATTGATCTTGATGATATGAGTAGTACAAGAGTTGATCTACCACGCGATCGTAGAAGCTAAACCCTAGGGCTAGCCTATGGTATGATTGTTGTTGGTCCTACGGACTAAACACTCCGGTTTATATAGACACTGGAGGGGGCTAGGGTTACACAGAGTCGGTTACAATGGGAGGAGATCTTCATATCCGTATCGCCAAGCTTGCCTTCCACGCCAAGGAGAGTCCCATCCGGACACGAGATGAAGTCTTCAATCTTGTATCTTCATAGTCCAACAGTCTGGCCAAAGGATATAATCCGGCTGTCCGGATACTCCCTAATCCAGGACTCCCTCAGTAGCCCCTGAACCAGGCTTCAATGACGATGAGTCCGGCGCGCAGATTGTCTTCGAAATTGCAAGGCGGGTTCCTCCTCCGAATACTCCATAGAAGATCTTGAATAGAAGGATAGTGTCCGGCTCTGCAAAACAAGTTCCACATACCACCATAGAGAGAATAATGTTTCCACCAATCTAATCTGCTGACACACTTGATATCATGACATCATACCACGACCCGGTCATTGTTTGAACCGTTTTTCTCAACCAGCCTTGGCGCATATCGCGAGGCGGTTTCCTTGGCACGTCTTGTCGCAGCAGAGATCGTGTCCCCTTATCACGGGATTCTCATCAATACGGACGTGGGTAACCCAACCGCGCCATTAGTTACGGCGCTTGGGGAATAAGCGAGTTTACCAGGCTAGTGGGGGCGTATAGTTTCGTCCGCCTCTATAAAGGGATAAGAGTTCACCTTTTTTTCACCCACGCCTTCTTCCTCCTTGCTTATCCATTCTCGCGCACTCGAGCTCCAACACCCAAGTTCACACCTTTCCCCTCACACCGCTCCAATCATGTCTGGAGCGGGAGGCAAGTGGATGAAATCCTCCGTCACGGAGAAGGACATCAAAAAGCTGCGGGGAGCCGGATACTTGGCCGCGGATATCGCGAACCGACTGCCCGACAAGGGGCAGATTGTCCCTACCCCGGAACCTTACGAGAGGGTAGTTTTTCTCACCCACTTTGGCCACGGACTGGGGTTCCCCCTTCACCCGTTCGTCCGCGGCCTCATGTTCTACTACGGGCTGGACTTCCATGATCTGGCCCCGAACTTCATCCTCAACATCTCGGCGTTTATCGTCGTGTGCGAGGCCTTCCTCCGCGTCCAGACCCACTTCGGCCTGTGGCTGAAGACCTTCAATGTCAAGCCGAAGGTTGTAGGCGGCCAGCAAGCGGAATGCGGAGGTGCCATGGTGGGCAAAATGCCCAACGCTCGAGGGCTCCTATGTGGAGACCATAAAGGGGTGGCAATCGGGGTGGTTCTACATCACCGAGCCGCGCGACACCAACTGGGTGGCGGCCCCCGAGTTTCGATACGGAATCCCCATGCGGCTTACCTCCTGGAAAGAGAAGGGCTTGTCCTGGGGTTCATCGGTGGAGCTGCCAAACTCCAGAAGTGTATCCAGAACATGATAAGCAAGAAACTCAAGCTTGTCAACGTGATCCAGGTCATGCTCTTCCGCCGGATCCTCCCGTGTCAACAACGGGCGTTTAATTTATGGGAGTTCGACCCGCCCCCGACACGGACTCTGTGAGCTCTTTGACACAACGCACAAGGACGTCTAGAGGGTGCTGTTCAAGGGCGCCGAGGTCCCCCCTTCCCTTACCGAGGACTGTGGACTTAGCACGAAGCGCCCTACGAATCCTGTAAGTTCTCTACACCTTATTGGTTATTTACTTTCCCCAGTTTAATCATGTGCGGGATCTGAGCTCCCATGCCTTTGACAGGACTGGGTGGAGACAGCGGAGCAGATCGACTACCCGGCCGCACTGCCGAAGATCCAGCCAACGCTCTCCTGATGGAGATGCTGACTCCGACACCTTATGAGGTGCCGGAGAAGAAGACCAAGAAGAAGGCCGCGGGGACTCGAAAGAGTTCCCCGCGTCAGGTGATATCAGACTCATCGTCTGATAACTCCTAGACACACTCCTCTCGTGAAGACGAGGAGGAGGAAGATGAAGGTTCTCCCCCTCTAGCCGGGGGAGACAAGAAAGGGAAGGCCCCCCCAACTGGGGAGGCCGAAGGGTCCAAGAAGGGAAGGACTCTCCTTCCGGACTGTTCCACGACCACCGCTCATAGCTAAGATGAGTGGTTGACCAGGTACAAGCCCCTGGCGAAGTCGTAAGTATTCGAATACCATAGTAATTCATGGTATGCTTTTATTGCACTGCTTCTCCTTACACCGAATATGATTATGCAGTCCGCCTCGAGCCCGCATTGACGTATCTTCATCGGACGGTTCTTTGGACCCGTCGGCTATGAGTAGCGGTTCACTTCCGACCGCCTCCTCCCCTCGCCCTACGGACAACGCCGAGGTGTTGTCTCAAAGGGCACCAAGCCGAGGGGAGGTAGTCCTGGAGGCGCCTCAAGGCGACCTTCCGGACCCTGGGTGCAAAGGGAGCAAGACTCCCACGGGCTCCAAGTTCGGCCCTCAGCCGAACACCGCACCGGAACCACCAGTGGTCCCGGACTCCGGCAGGCGGCCCCCTGTTAAGAGGGGCAAGCCTCCCGTGCCGGTGACCTCTGTCCATCCAGAGGCACCGGACAACTTGCTGGAAGTGCTTCACAGCGCTTCCATCGACGAAGAGCACCACACTATCATGAGTGCGGTGATCAAAAAGGTTCAGTCCGCCAAGAGCGGACTGATTGAAGCATGTGACAGCCTCCTAACAGGCTTTGAGGTGAGTAACCGAAATATAGGAAAATATTACCGCATAGACAGTAGCCCCTGATGCTCTGTTCGGCGTTCGCGAAGAAAAGCTGAATAGAGGATCAAATAGTAACTACAGGAGTCTAATCCAAATATATGCAGATGCGTGATGCGAGCTTCATTGTTGGCCGTTGCCGACGCATCGCTGGAGGTCGCCGCACTAAAGCAGGACCTCGAGCGGTCCGAGGAAGAACTCGGCCGTGCCAAGAAGCAGCTCAAGGAGAACAAAGGTAGCAATACCTTGTCTATATAAAAAAAGAAAAAGTTTGGTTGCAAGATAATAGGATCATCATGAATGTGCTAGGGACCACGACCGACGTGGCGACCCTGAAGCAGGCACTGTCCGAGGCCGAAAACAAAGCGGCCAAGGAGCGCAGCGAACGAGAAAGAGACGAAGCTCGAGTAGGTGAGGTGCAGCAAGAGCTCCAGGCGCTCGTGAAGAAGCACGAGTCCTTGGAGCTTGACTCGAAGACGCGAGAGTCTGAGCTTCCAAGGCCCTCAAAAGCGCAAAACATGCCAAGGCCGAAGCCCAAAAGGCCCTCCAGGAGATTGAGGCGGTGAAGAAGATAGCGGCGGGTAAGGCCTTCATTATGCAAAGCAAGCATGTGAAACTAGGGGCGTTTGCAGATCTGCCCCGCAGTGTGTCTGATGCCGCGGAGTTCTACCGGGCCGAGGAGGGGAGCTCGATGGAGAAGGTGTTCTAGTCTCAGTATACTGGGACCAAACACCCGATGCCCTTGAGCGATCAGCTGATGCAACTGGTCGAGCTCCACAAGGCGGCCGAACAGGCCATGAAGGGCCTTATAGTCTGGATGTGGCCTGGCGATGCCCTTCCCAACAGCTACTTCGGCCTGGTGAGGCGGCTTGTGGATGCCTGCCCACGGCTGGAAGTCATAAAGTGGTCCTTCTGCATCGAAGGTGCACGCAGGGCTTTTGCCCGTGCGAAGGTGCACTGGGCCAAGATGGACGCCGAGGAGGTGGTGAAGGAGGGGCCGCCGCAGGGCAAGGAGCATCGCCACCCCGAAATGTATTATGAGGGTGTCCTGAAGGGTGCCCATCTTGTGGCGGACGAGTATTCCAAAGATGTAATTTTTGAATGAACTTGCTCATGTGATCCTGTATTATGAAAACTAGTTCATGTGCGCTATGCAACGCTTTTATATTTAAAATATTACCTTCTGTGCGGCCGTTTATAAAATCTGAGAGTTGGCTAGTCGTCGGCTTCTGCCCCCATGCAACTAGTGCTGGGGTGTTCGGGATAAATCTGAGCACTCTTTTTCCCATTTTTGGGTCCTTCGAGGGAGGTGCTCAGCGCAACGAACCAGGCAATCGGACTATAATGCTTTATCACTCTCACTTAGCCATAGAAGTCTACAATTTTAAATTTTGGCGAAGCCCCTAGTATTCGGAAGGCCGAATTTGGGGCGCTATACACGCCTAAGTCGGACAAGGCCGACTCCTCGCCCGAAGCGGAAAAAGTCTTTAGGGACTTGAGACCTCTCGAACAGCGACCAGCTCTCGCCTTATCATGACAGTCAGTTTTAGCTTTCTCTATTGAGGTGTTCATCCGGAAGAACCGGGATGCAATCGCAGTAGTTCTCCCAGTGCTACCTTAGTCGATATAGCGGAACGTAAGGTGCCAAAACTAGGGAGCTGGGCAAACCCAACTATTGACCCAGGACATGATTCAGAGCTGATGCATATAATGCTATAAGTTCGGGGTGCCGCACTGTCGAAAGTGTTCGGACTTCTCACGCCGTATTATGGGGTATAGGGAAGCCCCTGGCGTACTGGCCATACAAGAGTGTACGGGTGCTAATCTGTCATAAATGAATATATATATATATATATATATATATATATATATATATATATATATATATATATATATATATATATATATATATATATATATATAAGAATATAGAATGCGATAATAGACTAGTGCTATGCATTGTTTATTCGAGAAATGCGTCAAAGCATACTGATACAAGGAGTGCGGTAAGCAAAAATAGGACTATTTGACATGTCCCATCAGAGGGCAGGTTGCGGACTGGTATCTTAAATCAGGTATTTCGTTATCAGAGACCACCTGGGGATTCCATTGTACGACGTAGCTTCCTGCCTCCTTGGATGTTGTATCTGTTGGGGAACATAGCAGAAATTCAAAATTTTCCTACGTGTCACCAAGATCTATCTATGGAGAAACTAGCAACGAGGGGAAGGAGAGTGCATCTACATACCCTTGTAGATCGCTAAGCGGAGCGTTCAAGAGAACGGGGTTGAAGGAGTCGTACTCGTCGTGATCCAAATCACCGGAGATCCTAGTGCGAGCAGACGGCACATCCGCGTTCAACACACGTACAGCCGGTGGCGTCTCCCATGCCTTGATCCAGCAAGGAGAGAGGAGAGGTTGGGGAAGACCCCATCCAGCAGCAGCACGATGGTGTGGTGGTGATGGAGGGCGTGGCAATCCTGCAGGCTTCGCCAAGCACCGGAGAGGAGGAGGACTTGGGAGGGAGGGCTGCGCCGAGGCAAGGTGCAGCTCCCATGCGCCTCCCCACTATATATAGGGGTGGAGGGGATTATTTCTTGCCCTCCAAGTCCATTGGGGCGTTGGCAAAGGTGGGAGGAAAGAAATCCCATCCTTTCCTTTCCCCACCGATTGTTATCCCCCTTTTAGGGATCTTGATCTTATCCTTGGGATATGATCTTATTCCTTCTAAGGGGGATCTTGGTGCGCTTGACCAGGGGTGTGGGGCCTTGCCCCACTACCCACGTTCATGTGGGTCCCCCATGCAGGTGGGCCCCACTCCGGAACCTTCTAGAACCTTCCGGTACAATACCGAAAAATCCCGAACATTTCCGGTGGCCAAAATAGGACTTCCATATATAAATCTTTACCTCCGGACCATTCCGGAACTCCTCGTGACGTCCGGGATCTCATCAGGGACTCGAACAACATTCGGTAACCACGTATATCTATTCCCTATAACCCTAAGCGTCATCGAACCTTAAGTGTGTAGACCCTACGGGTTGGGAACCATCTTGAACATGACCGAGACGTTCTCCGGTCAATAACCAACAGCGGGATCTGAATACCCATGTTGGCTCCCACATGTTCCATGATGATCTCACCGGATGAACCACGATGTCAAGGACTCAATCAATCCCGTATACATTCCCTTTGTCTAGCGGTATTGTACTTGCCCGAGATTCGATCGTCGATATGCCGATACCTTGTTCAATCTCGTTACCGGCAAGTCTCTTTACTCGTTCCGTAACACATCATCACGTGATCAACCCCTTGGTCACATTGTGCACATTATGATGATGTCCTACCGAGTGGGCCCAGCGATACCTCTCCGTTACACGGAGTGACAAATCCCAGTCTCGATTCGTGCCAACCCAACAGACACTTTCGGAGATACCTGTAGTGCACCTTTATAGCCACCCGATTCACGTTGTGACGTTTGGTACACCAAAGCATTCCCTCGGCATCCGGAGTTGCACAATCTCATGGTCTAAGGAGATGATACTTGACATTAGAAAAGCTTTAGCATACGACTACGATATTTGTTCTAGGCTTAGGATTGGGTCTTGTCCATCACATCATTCTCCAAATGATGTGATCCCGTTATCAACGACATCCAATGTCCATGGTCAGGAAACCGTAACCATCTATTGATCAACGAGCTAGTCAACTAGAGGCTTACTAGGGACATGGTGTTGTTTATGTACCCACACATGTATCTGAGTTTCCTAATAATACAATTATAGCATGGGTAATAAATGATTATCATGAACAAGGAAATATAATAATAACTAATTTATTATTGCCTCTAGGGCATATTTCCAACAGTCTCCCACTTGCACTAGAGTCAATAATCTAGTTCACATCGCCATGTGATTAACACTCACAGGTCACATCGCCATGTGACTAACATCCAAAGAGTTTACTAGTGTCACTAAACTAGTTCACATCATCATGTGATTAAGACTCAATGAGTTACGGGTTTGATCATGTTTTGCTTGTGAGAGAGGCTTTAGTCAGCGGGTTTGCAACATTCAGATCCGTATGTACTTCGCAAATCTCTAGGTCATATTGTAAATGCTGCTTCCACGCTCCACTTGGAGCTATTCCAAATAGTTGCTCCACTATCGTATCCGGTTTGCTACTCGAGTCATTCGGATAGGTGTTAAAGCTTGCATCGGCGTAACCCTTTACGCGAACTCTTTATCACCTCCATAATCGAGAAACATGTCCTTATTTACTCCAAGGACAATTTTGACCGCTGTCAATGATCCATTCTGGGTCATTCTTGTACCCCTTGATTGACTCATGGCAGGCACACTTCGATGCGTTACAAAGATAGCATACTATAGAGCCTACGTCTGAAGCATAGGGGACGACCTTCGTCCTTTCTCTCTCTTCTGCCGTGGTCGAGCTTTAAGTCTTAACTTCATACCTTACAACTCAGGCAAGAACTCCTTCTTTGGTGGTCCATCTTGAACACCTTCAAGATCATGTCAAGGTATGTGCTCATTTGAAAGTACCATTAAGCGTTTTGATCTATCCTTATAGATCTTGATGCTCAATGTTCAAGCATCTTAATCCAGGTTTTCCCTTGAAAAACTCCTTTCACACAACCCTTTATGCTTTCCAGAAATTCTACATCATTTCTGATCAACAATATGTCAACAACATATACTCATCAGAAATTCTATAGTGCTCCCACTCACTTCTTTGGAAATACAAGTTTCTCATAAACTTTGTACAAACCCAAAATCTTTGATCATCTCATCAAAGTGTACATTCCAACTCCGAGATGCTAACTCCGGTCCTTAGAAGGGTTCTTGGAGCTTTGCATACTTGTTAGCATCTTTAGGATTGACAAAACCTTACGGTAGTATCACATACAACCTTTCCTCAAGAAAATTGTCGGAAACAATGTTTTGACATCCTATCGCAAGATTTCATAAATAATGCGAGAATCGCTAATCCAATTCAACAGACTCTTAGCATCGCTTCGAGTGAGAAAGTCTCATCGTAGTCAACTCCTTGAACTTGTCGGAAAACATCTTAGCGACAAGTCGAGCTTTCTTAATGGTGACACTTACCATCATTATCATCTTCCTTTTAAAATCCATATGTACTCAACAGCCTTACGACCATCGAGTAGTTCTTCCAAAGTCTATACTTCGTTTTCATACATGGATCCTCTCTCGGATTTTATGGCCTCGAGCCATTCGTCGGAATCCGGGCCCACCATCGCTTCTCCATAGCTCGTAGGTTCATTGTTGACTAGCAACATGACCTCCAAGACAGGATTAAGTACAACTCTGAAGTAGTGCGCATCCTTGTCTACCTACGAGGTTTGGCAGTGACTTGATCAGAAGTTTCATGATCAATATCATAAGCTTCCACTTCAATTGGTGCAGGCTTCACAGGAACAACTTCTTGTGCCCTGCTACACACTAGTTGAAGTGACGGTTCAATAACCTCATAAAGTCTCCACCATCCTCCCACTCAATTCTTTCGAGAGAAACTTTTCCTCGAGAAAGGACCCGTTTCTAGAAACAATTACTTTTGCTTCCGGATCTGAGATAAGAGGTGTACCCAACTGTTTTGGGTGTCCTATGAAGATGCATTTTTATCCGCTTTGGGTTTGAGCTCATCAACCTGAAACTTTTTCACATAAGCTTCGCAGCCCCAAACTTTTAAGAAACGACAACTTAGGTTTCTCCAATCCATAGTTCAAACGGTGTCGTCTCAACGGAATTACGTGGTGCCCTATTAATGTGAGTGCGGTTGTCTCTAATGCCTAACCCATGAACGATAGTGGTAATTCGATAAGAGACATCATGGTATGCACCATATTCAATAGGGTGCAACTATGATGTTCGGACACACCATCACACTATGGTGTTCCAGGCGGTATTTATTGTGAAACAATTTCCACAATGTCTTAATTGCGTGCCAAAGCTCGTAACTCAGATACTCATCTCTATGATCATATCATAGACATTTTATCCTCTTGTCATGATGATCTTTAACTTCACTCTGAAATTACTTGAACCATTCAATAATTCAGATTTGTGTTTCATCAAGTAAATATACTCAACATCTACTCGAATCATCTGTGAAGTAAGAACATAACGATATTCACTTCATACCTCAGCACTCTTTGGACTGCACACATCAAAATGTGTTACTTCCAACAAGTTGGTATCTTGTTCCATCTTACTGAAAACGAGGCTTTTCAGTCATCTTGCCCATGTGGTATGATTTGCATATCTCAAGTGATTCAAAATCAAGTGAGTCCAAACGATCCATCTGCATGGAGTTTCTTCATGCGTATACACCAATAGAAATGGTTAGCATGTCTCAAACTTTTCAAAAGCGAGTGAGTCAAAGATCCATCAACATGGAGCTTCTTCATGCGTTTTACACCAATATGACTTACATGGCGAGTGCCACAAGTAAGTGGTACTATCATTACTATCTTATATCTTTTGGCATGAAAATGTGTATCGAGACGATCGAGATTCAATAAACCATTCTTTTAGGTGCAAGACCATTGAAGGTTTTATTCAAATAAATAGAGTAACCATTATTCTCCTTAAATGAATAACCGTATTGCGATAGACATAATCCAATCATGTCTATGCTCAGCATAAACACCAAATAACAATTATTTAGGTTTAACACTAATCTCGATGGTAGAGGGAGCAAAGCGATGCTTGATCACATCAACCTTTGGAAACACTTCCAACAGATATCGTCGACTCACCTTTAGCTAGTCTCCGTTTATTCCGTAGCTTTTATTTGAGTTACTAAGCGAGGAGTCCCGGATTAGGGGTGTCCGGATAGCGGACTACCATCATCGGCGGACTATCATCATCGACCGGACTCCAAGACTATGAAGATAGAAGATTGAAGACTTCACCCGTGTCCGGATGGGACTTTCCTTGGCATGGAAGGCAAGCTTGGCGATACGGATATGTAGATCTCCTACCATTGTAACCGACTCTATGTAACCCTAGCCCTCTCCGGTGTCTATATAAACCGGATGGCTTTAGTCCGTGGGACAACAATGACAACAACCCTTACAATCATACCATAGGCTAGCTTCTAGGGTTTAGCCTCCTTGATCTCGTGGTAGATCCACTCTTGTAAACATCCACAATATCAATATCAATCAAGCAGGGCGTGGGTTTTACCTCCATCAAGAGGGCCGAACACAGGTAAACATCGTGTCCCTTGTCTCCTGTTACCATCCGCCTAGACGCACAGTTCGGGACCCCCTACCGAGATCCGCGGTTTGACACCGACATTGGTGCTTTCATTGAGAGTTCCTGCGTATCGTCACCGATAGGAAGGATGCCTCCTCCGTCTTCAAGGACGGTATTTTATCAAAGGAGCCTTGGCCGCCGGCCAAACTATCCGGCTAGGTGGTTTTCTTATGACCGCTTTGTCCGGCCATCGCTCGACAATGACCTCTCAAGTCATCAAAAGCAATCTTCACGTCAGCTCGGAATTCGCCGGCGGTTGGATCAATAGAGCTCTCGTCCAGAAGCGAGCTCTTGGATCGCATCGCCGCCACAGGAGTCGCTTCTGACTACGATCAGATTGGGCTTAAAACCGATTTGAGAGAAATTAACTCTCCCGGTCACCCTGCGTTGCGGTGGTAGAGGAACAATCGGCGACGCTTCTCCTGTATTGAAAACTAGTCATGTCCGGATCCCGAACCCCCATGCGGATTCAGCGGGGGCGGGCTTCGATCAAACACTTGAACTTAAAGTCGGGCATCGGACCGGACTCGTTGGACAGCGCCCGTAAATCCAAGCTTCAAAGCTGGAAACTTCTCGGCCTTGAGCCTTGAGATGGGTAGGGTTCGGACTTAGTTCCACCCACCCGCCTAGACATATGCGATCTAACTCTAATTCGGCAAGAGCCCGCCGAGACAGTACATCACTCTTTGGGCGATTCCTCCTGGTAATGGACAGGATAAAGGACTGCCGAGAGGAAAAGCATAATCTCAGTCTTACGCAATAATTGCACGGACAAGGGAATCCTAAGCGCCATAAGTCGCGCGACATTACGCGCTTTGACTTGGAGACCATCGTACAAAAATCTTATGTGCGATGGAGAGCGCTGAAAACCGAAAGTAAATTTTGGGATAACCGGTCCGAATACATCCCTAGTCCGGAACCAAAGGGTGCATCATTATAAAGCACCGGGCGAATACCAAAAACCAAAACCCCTAAAAGTGCGGAACCGTCTTGGAGGGCTGGCTAAGCGGACCTGCAAAATTCATAGCACGAGAGGTGCCACTCCAACTCATAGCCTTCAAGCAGGTTGGATATTACGGCGGTGGCCAAAAGTGGCGAAGAGCTTCTAGCTTGAGAATCCCAGCCCAGCAACACCGATGACGGTGTTAACGGTCTTGAGACTTTCGCATCCAATGACATGCAAGCGACAACTCCATAACCTCGCGAAGTCTACCAAGTAGCAACAATAAATCCATGGGCGACACGGCTATTACCTTCAATGCGTGGATTGAACCTAAATTCGAACTGCCGGGCACCAACCGCATTGGTCCTCGGCCGATAGTAGGCGGCTTTCGCCTTACTAAGGTACTCATGGATGGCAGCAGCGGACTAAACCTCATCTATGAGGAAACCCTCCGAAAAATGGGAATAGATGGAACCGCATTGAGCGAAGCAGCACAACCTTTAGAGGAATAATCCTCACCGGAAGCATGCTGCATAGGAAAAATCACGCTGGGCGTAGTGTTATTTCGCCCGGACAATTACAGGTCGAGGAGGTCACATTTCAAGTGGCTCCATTCAGCAGCGGATATCATGCTTTATTAGGACGAGAGGCATTCACAATTTTCCAAGCTATACCCCATTATGGGTACATGAAGATTAAAATGCCCGGTCCCAACGGAATTATCACTCTCGCTGGTGATCCGAACATAGCACTCCACGCCGAAAACAAGACAGCCGCACTAGCCCTCGAGGCACTATCCGAAGCCCTAGCGGCCGAGGAACTCACCGCGATGCGCTCCACGGTGAACAGGGACGATGTGATACTTGATAAAAGATCCAAGTCCACCTCTTTTAAACCAGTTCCAGGTCCACCCAACGGACCCCACGAAGACGGCCTCCATCGGGGCACAATTGAACCCTGGTGTAGGCGCGCGCTGCATGAGAATTCCTTCGGGAAAATTGGGACATTTTGCTGGCACCCCTCGGATATGCCAGAATCCCACGCAGATTGGCGTAACACAGCCTAAACATCCTAAAAGTTCAAGCCGATCAAACAGGCTCTTGACGATTTTCCGAACCCAAAAGACAGGCAATGGGAGAAGAGCTAGCCAAGCTATTGGAAGCGGATTCATCGAGACATCAAGCACCGGATTGGCTAGCAAACTTGGTAATGGTACCAAGAAGGACAAATCCTGGCGCCTATGTGTCGATTTCAAAGACCTAAATAAGGCCTGCCCAAAGGATCCCTTCCCCCTCCCCCGCATCAACCAAATCATCGATGCCACCGTAGGGCACGATTCATTGTGCTTCCTGGCCGCATACTCCGGCTATCATCCAATCAAGATGGCAGAAGCGGATCAAGCCGCAACGACATTCATTACTCCATATGGACAATTCGCTTCAACACGATGCCCTTCGGACTTAAAAGCGCCGGCGCAACATATCAGCGCATGATTCGGACATGTCGGCTACCCGGATCGGCAAAGCAGTAGAGGCATCGTGGGCGACGTAGTCGTCAAAACTAAACACGTCGAAACTCTAGTAGGCGACTTGAGGCTCACATTCGACAGCCTCGAGCATATGACATCAAGCTGAATCCGGAAAAATGTGTTTTGGCGTACCGGTGGAAAGCTCTTGGGCTTCATCGTATCCGGTAGAGGAATTGAAGCAAACCCAGCCAAGATCCGGCTCTGTCACAGCTAGATATCCCAAAAGACCTCAAGCAAATACAAAATTGACGGATGCGTGGCGGCTCTAAGCCGCTTTATCTCCGTCTAGGAGAAAAGGCATTACCCTCTATCGCCTCCTCGGCGCACGAACACCAGTGGGCGGATGCTGCCTGGCCGGACTCGAAGAAATAAAGGCCATATTGGCAACAAATCCGGTCTGGCTGCGCCCAACCTGGGCGAACCAATGTTGTTATACATCGTAGCTACGCATCAAGTTGTCAGCGCGGTACTCGTCGTCGAATGAGAAACAGAAGGGCATAAATTCCCTCTTCAAAAGCCAGTATACTACGTATCCACTGTGTTAACCCCCTGCAAGTCCCGTTACCCACACTATCAGAAGATAGCATACGCGGTGTTCATGGCATCCCGAAAGCTCCGACACTACTTTCAAGAGTGTTCAATAACAGTGGCCTCTGAAGTACCACTTAACGACATTATAAACAACCGTGATGCGACGGGCAGGATTGCAAAATGGGCCATTGAGCTCTTACCATTTGATATATCTTACAAACCTCGGCGAGCTATAAAGTCACAAGTTTTGGCTGACTTTGTCGCTGAATGGACCAAGCGAACTCCCTAAAGAATCTGGCGCATACTCAATTGGATTATGCACTTCGACGGCTCTAAAATGTTAGCCGGATGGGGCTGGCGTCGTCTTGGCGTCCCGACCGGAGACACAGATCCAATCGTACTTCGAGATAATGTACGGACTCCAACGACGCAGGCGAATCGAGGCCCTTTACATGGTCTCCGGATGGCAATCTCCATGGGCATTCAGCGCCTAGAGGTGCGCGAGGATTCAAACCTCGCGATATACCAAATAAGCGGAGACTTTGATGCCAAAGATCCGAAAATGGCAGCATATCATAGCGCTGTCCTCAAAATGTCAGCCCGGTTGAAGGACTTGAATTCCATCCGTCACGGGATAATAACCAAGCAGCCGACGTCTTGGCATGCATCGGCGCAAAAGCGACGCTGTCCCTCTAACATCTTCTGGAGCGGCTCTTCAAGCCATCCGTACTATGGGAAGAGGAGTCCGGAACTAACAATCCGGAACAAGCCGCACCAACCGGCGATCCAGCCGATGACATAACACCTTCCGCCCACGACATAATGGCAGTAATTGCCCCGTGGACGGAACCATTCCTCGCCTACTTGCTTAGGCAAGAGCTTCCCGAAGACCAAAATGAGGCCCGCTGCATTGTCCGACCATCTAAAGCCTACAAGGTCTATGAGGGAGAACTTTATAAGAAAAGCACAACCGGAGTCCTTCAAAGGTGTATCTCCGAAGAGGAAGGGCGAAACCTCCTGGCTGAAATTCATGCCGGACTAGGCGGACACCACGCCGCAGCTCGGGCCCTTGTAGGAAAGGCATTCCGTACAGGATTTTTCTGGCCGACGGCTCGGCGGATGCTCAGGACTTAGTCCAAAGATCGTCGGTTGTCAGCTCTTTGCTAATCGAGCCATATGCCACCCACGCCCTCAAAACTATACCAATTACCTGGCGTTCACGGTGCAGGGAGCTTTACATGGTTGGACCACTTAAAGGGGAACCCACAAGCAAAGGTACCTATTGGTCATGGTGGATAAATTCACCAAATGGATAGAGGCCAAGCCAGTTAAAGCGGCGAGTCGGACCAGTGATAGACTTTATATCCGGGGTGGTACACGTTATGGTGTCCCCACAGCATCATCACCGATAACAGCACGAACTTCACCGCCGATGAGGTTAAATCATGGTGCAAAAATATGGGCATCAAGCTCGATTACGCTTCAGTCTATCATCCTCAAACCAGCGGTCAAGTGGAGCGAGCAAATGGTCTAATAATGGCGGCATCAAACCCGGACTAGTGCGATCCCTTACGAAATCGACACGCATTGGGTAGAGGAGCTCGACTCCGTACTACGGGGGCTGCGGACAACGCCTAACCGTACCACGGTTCACACCATTTTTATGGTATCTGGCGCGAAGCAGTTTTGCCTGCGACATCATTCATGACTCACCTCGAGTGCGCATATGCGAAGAAAAGAAGCGAGTTGGATCGGCGGGACAGCTTGGACACATTGGAGGAAGAGCGCGGCGTCGCCAAGGCTCGTTCCGCATTCTATCAACAGCAGGCTCGAAGATACCAAAGCAGAGAATACGGGCCAAGACTTACAGCGTTGGCGAACTGGTTCTCTCGCTGCCGGACAAGAAAAAGGACAAGCTCAAGCCCAAATGGGAAGGCCCCTTCATCATCGATCAAGTCGACGGCGGAGCGTACCGTCTCTGAAATGCATCGGATAACCGACTCGAGCCAAACCCATGGAGCGCAGCCCGCCTCCGGCGATTTTATGCCTAGCGCGGACTAAGAGTTCGTCCCCTCCCCCGTCAATTTTTTTATTTATTTCAGCTGCCTTTTGTTTATCTTTTCTTCTCAACCCTATTCATCCAAGCCTTAAAGGGCTTTACCAGCATAACGTTCGCGCACAATTGATGTGCTACCGCACTCACTATACACAGGGCTTCTTTACGAAGCTTAATTATCTGGGCTTCATGCCCAGCACATGTGTCAAGCCTCCACATGTACCTTTTATTCACCATTATATGCATCGATATGACTTAAGTTTTGGCCAAGCTGGGTTGCTGGCTCTGTGCTTACCCCTCGTTCCCGATTGTTCGGCTAGGAGGTAAAGGAGCACCTCTGCGATTATTCTTGCGGGTCAGCGGATGTGTACCTCGGTGGGTGAAGCGAAAGCTAGCGTTCTTAAGGGAATATCTGGTTGGTGACTTAAAAGATGAATTTTTATCCACTTATTTATCTGCCCCGGATGTTTTACGCTTTTTGCAGTCGGACATGCACTTTAGGGCATGCCACCCCAGCGGAAAGGAACCCTTAACGGAACTATTCTCCTGGAAGATGTTTCTTACTAACCATGTAATATAACATAACTAGTTGGGCACTTTTACGATAAAGCATCGATGACCCCTCGCTTTGGTCTCCATGCATACCCGGTTGTTTCATAACCGTGCGGTATTCGAGACACCTCCGGACTCTAGGGTCCCGAGGTGAAGCGAAAAGGTCGGCAAAGACAAGCGATCTACAATCCGGCTAGAAGGCATTTTGTATGTCATTTTATAATACATTGTCAAATCGGTGATTGTATTCTTCCTCAATCCCGTCTAACGGGTTGTCTAATTTACAGTCCTGTTGGGAAAATTTTGCGACCAACTCCACTTGGCGTATACTAAACTCACGGGATCTCCTTCCCATCGGGCCCCACAGGTCGACTTGACCATGTGGTTGGGATCCGCCTTCTTGTACAGCGTCTTTACCATGGCCGAGGCCTCCCGGCACCTTGGCGGCAGGCGAAATCTTCCATACATGGGCGCTGCCGCCTCCTGCAGCTTCTGCAAGCTCCCAAGACCCTCGGGTATGGAGAAGGCTGGCCATAACGCTGGGGCAGCGCCGCTCATAGACTGCCGAACTCGTTCGATCGGTTGCAACAATTCGGAAGTTGATCACCCGTTATTACGGGCATCTCCCCAGAGGCGACCTGTGAGCATACCTCTGAGATATATTACATCAAATTGACTTCCTCGCCGAACTCTTCTTTTCAAAGGAGTTCGCCCAAGCACTACTATATATGCGGGCGAAGCCGTTGATTCTCCTTAACGGAGCCCGACAGCTCGGCCCGAACGCTTTCAGCTCCTCTCCAAGCTGGGCATGGGCATCCTGGAGCTTGTTCCTTTCATGCTGCACCTTATGCAGCACCCTCTCGCCGACCTTTAGTTGGCGCAGAAGTTCTTGACTGTCCGGATCTTGTCCGGCAACACCTGCAATGTCATTTTTAGACTTGCGCAACGGCCAAGCGCTACTTATTTTTCTAAAAATAATGCGTTACCAGGAGAGGTCCTCGCGTTTCCTCCCGTGCCAGAAAATGCGGCCTCAAGTTGGGCCTTGCACTCTTGCAACTCCTGAGACAGTCGGGTATTCTTCTCGGTAAGATCCTGCATTTCATATGATCCTTAAATCAGTTAATATAACTACTTTAAGTCTCGAGGGCTACTGGCATATACAACTATAAATTCTCTTACCCGTATGTCTTTTACATACTGCTCCGTGGCTCTGGTAAAACTATCTTGAGCAGCACGAAGGTGCGCGTCCCCCGTGTTAAAAGCATTCAACGCCTCGGGGGAGAAGCACGCGTCACGGAATCTTGTCCGTGGCGCTTTGTGATTGAGGCACTCTCCACCTCAGACTTGGTGGCGGATAGTCTTCGGCATCCTCCGTCGGAGGAACGTCCGGCTCGCGCCTTGCGCTCGCCTCCCCTCCCGACCCGGTGCGGGAGCCCGGTGGTAGAGGTTGGATTGACAACCTTCACGCTGCGATCCGGCGGGCGCTTTTTCCCTATAAAATCATGAGCACTCAAGCGCTTCCTAGGAGCGTTGCTCTAAATACTGAATTGTGAGCTATACCTTTGCGGCCACGTTTGATCCGCGCCGCGCTCCTCTTCCGCCTCTTGGTCGGCGGCCCTTGTTGGTCAGCCACATGAGCTCGGCTTCTCGCCCTAAAGGCGCCTCCTGCACAGCGCCATCATATCACGGTGGCCCCTGTATTGTAGTGGCTGCACCCCAGCGTAATGCATGTTGCCATGACTCCAATCATGGTCAACCGGGCATGGGCGATAACCTTATTCGCCCATCGGATAATGGGCGCTCTTGTCTTCCTCGATCGGGGGCTCATGGGCGCCAACTAAAGCGTTTCTTGAGAGGAGCATTGCTGAACTCCGGGAGGCCGATCCGAACAGGGTCCGGCAGCGGGCGTCTTCTATATAAAACCATTCGAAGACCGGTCTTCGGGCGCCTTCTTAGGGGTTCCGGATGGATATCCGGTCCCGGCAATGCGCCATATTTTGGTGCCGCCCACTTGATATATGGACCCCTCGTGAGAGCGGGGTACAAGGCAAAACAACCTCTTCCACAGCGCGAAGTGGGGCTCGATGCCCAGGAAAAGCTCGCAAGAGCTCGTAACCCATAATATGCAGGATTGAGGCGGGCGTGAGGTGATGGAGCTGGAGTCCGTAGAACTCCAGGAGCCCGCGGAGGAATGGATGTACAGGAAATCCGAGCCCCCTTATCAGATAGGGGACGAAGCATACCGGCTCCCCTTTGTTGGGATTAGGGGTGACCTCTGCTTGCTTCCCACCTTTGTAGGTGGCAAGCCCGGCTCGAACCGGAACCATGAAGGCCGGAGGGAGATATCCCCCCATTTGGAGCTTCACCAGCTCGTTGTGCGAGACAGAGCATCTCCTCCAATCTCCTGGCGAAGGGCTGGGAGCGCGAGAAGAGGAGCCACGTTGACGGTCCATGATGGAATGGGTTCTTGGTCGAAAGCGCTCCGATGAGTATTTGCGAGAGGAAGATGGTGATTTGGATCTGGATTCTTGCCTCCCTTATAGGCAGATTGTTCGCTGGCTGGGGGTAAAACATAAAGGCACCTGGCTTTTCACATTCGCACGACAGCGTGGAAGAAGGCCATTATTAGGCGTGGAAGCCGAGACGCATGACATTGATGAGAAGCGGACCTTTGCTTGGCGGTACATGGAACTTAGAGGAGAACCCGCCTTGCAGCGCCGAAGACTACGCGCATTTGGACTTATCGTCATTGAAGCCTGGTTCGGGGCTCTTGAGGAGTCCGGATTAGGGTGTCGGATAGCGGACTACCATCATCGGCGGACTATCATTTGCGGACTATCATCATCGACGGACTCCAAGACTATGAAGATAGAAGATTGAAGACTTCACCCCGTGTCCGGATGGGACTTTCCTTGGCGTGGAAGGCAAGCTTGGCGATACGGATATGTAGATCTCCTACCATTGTAACCGACTCTATGTAACCCTAGCCCTCTCCAGTGTCTATATAATCCGGATGGCTTTAGTCCATAGGACAACAATGACAACAACCCTTACAATCATACCATAGGCTAGCTTCTAGGGTTTAGCCTCCTTGATCTCGTGGTAGATCCACTCTTGTAAACATTCACAATATCAATATCAATCAAACATGACGTAGGGTTTTACCTCCATCAAGAGGGCCCGAACCTGGGTAAACATCGTGTCCCTTGTCTCCTGTTACCATCCGCCTAGACGCACAGTTCGGGACCCCCTACCCGAGATCCGCTGGTTTTGACACCGACACTAACACTTAGCAACCGAACCGGTATCTAATACCCTGGTGCTGCTAGGAGTACTAGTAAAGTACACATTAACATAATGTATATCAATATACTTCTATCGACCTTGCCACCTTCTCATCTACCAAGTATCTAGGGTAATCCTGCTTGATGTCCGTTCCTCTCATTCTGAAGCACTTAGTCTCGGGTTTGGGTTCAACTCTGGGTTTCTTCCCGAGCAGCAACAACTGATTTGCCGTTTCATGAAGTACCCTTCTTGCCCTTGCCCTTCTTGAAACTAGTGGTTTCACTAACCATCAACAATTGATGCTCCTTCTTGATTTCTACATTAGCGGTGTCAAACATTGCGAATAGCTCAAGATCATCATATCTATCCTGATATGTTATAGTTCATCACGAAGCTTCTAGCATCTTGGTGGCAATGACTTTGGAGAAACATCACTATCTCATTAGGAAGATCAACTCCCACTCGATTCAAGTGATTGTTGCACTCAGACAATCTGAGCACAAGCTCAACGATTGAGCTTTTCTCTCTTAGTTTGCAGGCTAAGAAAATCGTCGGAGGTCTTATACCTCTTGGCGTGAGCACGACTTGAAATCCCAATTTCAGCCCTCGAAACATCTCATATGTTCATGACGTTTGAAATCATCTTTGGTGCCTCGACTCTAAACCGTTTAACTGAACTATCACGTAGTTATCAAGACGTGTATGTCAGATGTTCGCAACATCCAAAGATGATGTTTGAGGTTCAGCACACCGAGCAGTGCATTAAGGACATAAGCCTTTTACTGTCCGCATAATTGCTACTGTCAACTTTCAACTATATTTTCTCTAGGAACATATCTAAAACAGTAGAACTTAAGAGCGAGCTATGACATAATTTGCAAAGTGTTTTTGACTATGTTCAGGATAATTAAGTTCATCTTATGAACTCCCACTCAGATAGACATCCCTCTAGTCATCTAAGTGATTACATGATCCGAGTCAACTAGGCTGTGTCCGATCATCACGTGAGACGGACTAGTCATCATCGGTGAACATCTTCATGTTGATCGTATCTACCATCGACTCATGCTCGACCTTCGGTCTCTTGTGTTCGAGGCCATGTCTATACATGCCGGGCTCGTCAAGTCAACCAAAGTGTTTGGCGTGTGTAAATCTGGCTTACACCCGTTGTATGTGAGCGTAAGAATCTATCACACCCAATCATCACGTGGTGCTTTGAAGCGACAAACTTTACATAGCAGTTGCACGATTAGGGAACACTTTCTTGAAATTTTAATGAGGATCATCTTATTTACTACCGTCGTTCTAAGCAAATAAGATGCATAAACATGATAAACATCACATGCAATTAAATAGTGACATGATATGGACAATATCATTTTTCTCCTTTTGATCTCCATCTTCGGGGATCCATGATCATCATCATCACCGGCATGACACCATGATCTCCATCATCATGATCTCCATCATCGTATCTTCATGAAGTTGTCTCGCCAACTATTACTTCTACTACTATGGCTAACGGTTAGCAATAAAGTAAAGTAATTACATGGCGTTGTTCAATGACACGCAGGTCATACAATAAATAAAGACAACTCCTATGGCTCCTGCCGGTTGTCATACTCATCGACACGCAAGTCGTGATTCCTATTACAAGAACATGATCAATCTCATACATCACATATCATTCATCACATTCCTTTTGGCCATATCACATCACATAGCATACCTGCAAAAACAAGTTAGGCGTCCTCTAATTGTTGTTTGCATGTTTCTGATGGCTGCTATGGGTTTCTAGCAAGAACATTTCTTACCTACGCAAAAGCCACAACGTGATATGTCAATTGCTATTTACCGTGCATAAGGACCCTTTTCATCGAATCCGATCCGACTAAAGTGGGAGAGACTGGCACCCACTAGCCACCTTATGCACTAAGTGCATGTCAGTCGGTGGAACCTGTCTCACGTAAGTGTATGTGTAAGGTCGGTCCGGGCCGCTTCATCCCACAATACCGTCGAAACAAGATTGGACTAGTAATGTAAGCATATTGAACAAAATCAACGCCCACAACTACTTTGTGTTCTACTCGTGCAAAGAATCTACGCAATAGACCTAGCTCTGATACCACTGTTGGGGAACATAGCATAAATTCAAAATTTTCCTACGTGTCACCAAGATCTATCTATGGAGAAACTAGCAACGAGGGGAAGGAGAGTGCATCTACATACCCTTGTAGATCGCTAAGCGGAAGCGTTCAAGAGAAGCGGGGTTGAAGGAGTCGTACTCGTCGTGATCCAAATCACGGAGATCCTAGTGCGAGCAGACGGCACCTCCGCGTTCAACACACGTACAGCCGGTGGCGTCTCCCATGCCTTGATCCAGCAAGGAGAGAGGAAGAGGTTGGGAAGACTCCATCCAGCAGCAACCTGACGGTGTGGTGGTGATTGAGGCGTGGCAATCCTGCAGGCCGCCAAGCACATGGAGAGGAGGAGGACTTGGGAGAGGGAGGGCTGCGCCCGAGGGGCAAGGTGCAGCTCCCATCGCCTCCCACTATATATAGGGGTGGAGGGATTATTTCTTGCCCTCCAAGTCCATTGGGGCGTTGGCAAAGGTGGGAGGAAAGAAATCCCATCCTTTCCTTTCCCCACCGATTGTTATCCCCCCTTTTTAGGGATCTTAATCTTATCCCTTCGGTATATGATCTTATTCCTTCTAAGGGGGGATCTTGGTGGCTTTGACCAGGGGTGTGGGGCCTTGCCCCCACTAACCACATTCATGTGAGTCCCCCCATGCAGGTGGGCCCCACTCCGGAACCTTCTAGAACATTCCCTGTACAATACCGAAAAATCCCGAACATTTTCCGGTGGCCAAAATAGGACTTCCCATATATAAATCTTTACCTCCGGACCATTCCGGAACTCCTCATGACGTCCGGGATCTCATCCGGGACTCCGAACAACATTCGGTAACCACGTATATCTATTCCTATAACCCTAAGCGTCATCGAACCTTAAGTGTGTAGACCCTACGGGTTGGGAACCATCGAACATGACCGAGGCGTTCTCCGGTCAATAAACAACAACGGGATCTGGATACCCATGTTGGCTCCCACATGTTCCACGATGATCTCATCGGATGAACCACGATGTCGAGGACTCAATCAATGCCGTATAAAATTCCCTTTGTCTAGCGGTATTGTACTTCCCCGAGATTCGATCGTCGGTATGCCGATACCTTGTTCAATCTCGTTGCGGCAAGTCTCTTTACTCGTTCGTAACACATCATCCGTGATCAACCCCTTGGTCACATTGTGCACATATGATGATGTCCTACCGAGTGGGCGGAGATACCTCTCCGCTACACGGAGTGACAAATACCGATCTCGATTCGTACCAACCAGCAGACACTTTCGGAGATACCAGTAGTGCACCTTTATAGCCACCCAGTTACGTTGTGACGTTTGGTACACCCAAAGAATTCCTACGGCATCCGGGAGTTGCAAAATCTCATGTCTAAGGAAATGATACTTGACATTAGAAAAGCTTTAGCATACGAACTACGATCTTTGTGCTAGGCTTAGGATTGGGTCTTGTCCATCACATCATTCTCCAAATGATGTGATCCCGTTATCAACGACATCCAATGTCCATGGTCAGGAAACCGTAACCATCTGTTGATCAACGAGCTAGTCAACTAGAGGCTTACTGGGGACATGGTGTTGTTTATGTACCCACACATGTATCTGAGTTTCCTATCAGTACAATTATCGCATGGGTAATAAACGATTATCATGAGCAACGAAATATAATAATAACTAATTTATTATTGCCTCTAGGGCATATTTCCAACAGTATCATGTGTCCGGCAATCGTACTGCCGGATAGGGCTTCCAGAGACTAAAGTCCTGGGGATTCCATTGTACGACGTAGCTTCATGCCTCCTTGGATGTTGTATCATGTGTCTGGCAATCCAGAGAGTAAAGTTCTGAAAGGGAGAGAATGATAAAGGTAGTAAGCCCCTAGTGCGGTTGAGACGTATTGTGGGACGTGCCATGATCGTGCCCCCACCTACACCTATGGTATTTACAATGCGTAATTATGTACGCGCTGCACGAATTTCGCCGTTCGATTGAGACTGGGGCGGGGGCCGAATTGCTAGGTGAGCTCTGAACGTGCCAGGCGATCCTGTTGCAGGTTACTCCGGACGCGCTTGACTGTGTCCGGGGGCTTTATCGCCGAACTGGTGGACTGCCTTAAAAGGCTGCTTTGTGCCTCCGCTGCGAGGGCCGCAGTGTGCTCCTCCGTATAGAGGGAGCACTCTGTGTTTCCATTTACTGTGATGACCCCCCTAGGTCCTGACATCTTGAGCTTGAGGTATGCGTAATGCGGTACCGCATTGAATCTTGCAAACGCGGTTCGCCCGAGCAGTGCATGATAGCCGCTGCGGAACGGGACGATATCGAAGATTAACTCCTCACTTGGAAGTTATGCGGAGATCCGAAGACCACTTCGGTGTGATTGAGCCCGTACAATGGGCCTCTACACCTAGGATGACGCCTTTAAAGGTCATTTTTGTGGGTTTGATCCTTGAGGGGTCTATACCCATTTTGCGCACTGTATCCTGATAGAGCAGGTTCAGGCTGCTCCCGCCGTCCATGAGGACTCGAGTGAGGTGAAATCCTTCAATGATGGGGTCTAGGACCAATGCGGCAGATCCACCATGACGGATACTAGTGGGGTGGTCCCTGCGATCGAAGGTGATCGAACAAGAGGACCATGGGTTGAACTTTGGGGCGACGGGCTCCATCGCATATAGTCCCTTAGTGTACGCTTCCATTCCCTCTTGGGGATGTGGGTTGCGTATATCATGTTCACCATCCTCACTTGCAGGGGAACTTCTTCTGTCCTCCTGTGTTCGGCGGCCGTGGCTCCTCCTCGTCATCGCTGTGCAGCCCCTTGTCTTTCTTTTCGGTGCTTAACTTGCCGGCCTGCTTGAACACCCAGCATTCTCTGTTGGTGTGATTGGCTGGCTTATCAGGGGTGCCGTATATTTGACACGAGCGATCGAGTATGCGGTCCAACTGGATGGTCCTGGAGTGCTTCTTTTGAATGCCTTTTTCTGCTCACCGGGTTTAGAGCCTCTGAATCCGGCATTGACTGCCGTATCCTCGGCGTTATCGCCGTTGTTGCGGCGCTTGTGTTTGTTAGGACGTGGCATGTCGTTACTGTCCTTGGTATCCGAAGTGCCAAGGTTCCTTGATATGTTGTTGCTGCGAGCCAGCCAGCTATCCTCTCCCGCGCAAAAGCGGGTCATGAGTGTCGTGTGGGCTGCCATAGACTTCGGCTTTTCCTGGCCGAGGTGCCGGGCGAGCCACTCGTCACGGATATTGTGCTTAAATGCCTCTAAGGCCTCTACATCCGGACAGTCGACAATTTGATTTTTCTTGGTTAGAAACCGTGTCCAGAATTGCCTGGCCGATTCCCCTGGCTGCTGAATTATGTGGCTCAAGTCATCGGCATCTGGTGGTCGCACATAAGTGCCCCGGAAGTTGTCCAGGAATGCGTCTTCCAGATCCTCCCAACAGCCAACGGAGTCTGCTGGCAAGCTATTCAGCCAATGCTGGGCTCGTCCTTTAAGTTTTAACGGGAGGTACTTGATGGCATGTAGATCATCACCGCAGGCCATGTGGATGTGGAGGAGGAAGTCCTCGATCCATACTGCGGGATCTGTTGTACCATCATATGATTCAATATTTACAGGTTAAGAACCCTCTGGGAATTCATGTTCCATTACTTCGTCAGTGAAGCATAAGAGGTGTGCCGCGCCTCTGTGCTGTGCTATATCGCGACACAGCTCATATGAGTCTTGCCTGCTGTATTCGGCCCAGCGGGATTTGCTTTTTACTGTATCCGGCGTGGCGGTCACCGTCCCGCGTAGGGGCGTGCTGTCGTGATCCGTAGATCGATCTTGCGTGTTTTGCCCTATCTTCCAATACATCTCGCAGGTCTCGCGTGTTTCCCGGTGCCTTGGTATTTTTATTTGAGTGGCGGCGGGGTGCAGGCTAAACTTCTGGCTGAAATGCCTCTCTGTCTCGGCCACGAGGTGGCCGACCAGCCGCGTCATATGCTGGTGATGTAGGTTTCAATGCTTCCTCCTCAAGTCGGGGTAGCAACCTGCGCTTTGGGTGACCCTTGGAGGGGCGTTCGAGTTCGTATTCCTCGGCCGCAAGGACTTCAGTCCATCTGTCTTCTAGCAAATCCTGATCAGCTCGAAGTTGTTGCTGTTTTTTCTTTAGGCTATTTGCTGTGGCTATAAGCCGGCGCATAAAGCGCTCCTGTTCGACGGGATCCTCAGGCACGAAAAATTCTTCGTCGCCGAGGCTCACTTCGTCTTCGGAGAGAGGCATGTAATTGTCATCCTCCACCTCTCCCTCTTCCGCTCGCTTAGGAGGGATGGCTTGTTCATCCTCCGGCTCTATATCATGCTGGAGGGGATTATCATCATCCTCAGCGCTGTCCGGAGTATTGTTATCTCCAGTGCTGGTATCACCGCTTTTGCTGTGGCGAGACTTAGAGCGGCACCGCTGACTTCGGCGCTTGGGTTGCTTCTTGGAGGGGTCATCCTCTGCTGTCTTGTCGCCATTGCCTTCTTTGGGTGTGTCCACCATATATATATATATATCATATGATGAGGTGGCGGTCCAGTGCCTGGTGGGCAGTGGTTCTTGTTCATCTCCTTCATCGTTGTTCATACCATCGATGTCTTCGGAGTCGAAGTTGAGCATGTCGGTTAAATCGTCGACAGTGGCTACTAAGTGGGTGGTGGGTGGGGAGTGAATTTCTTCGTCATCCGCATCCCATTCTAGCCGGACATAGTTTGGCCAAGGTTCTCCTGACAGGGAGAGAGGCTTTAACAAGTTTAGTACATCGCCGAAGGGTTAGTGCTGAAAGATATCCGCGGAGGTGAACTCCATGATCAGCGCCCAATCGGATTCGATAGGCACGGGCGCAGGCGGTTCGGAGTCCGTGGCCGGAGACGAGTCCAGTAGTTCGGCGACACAAGTCTCATGAAGGGTAAGGTCAGTATCCGTCTCTATCGCCGCTGAGAATCCAGCCTCCAAGGCGGGGTCTATCCGCCAGTCCTCGGATGGCGCAATTTGCCCCGGATTGAAGGCCGGAGTATTTGCCGGTGTGATCTCCCGAAACTGTCCGACGACAGAGCTATATCATGCTCGTCGTGATCGTGCAACACACCTTGCAGGGCTCAAATCCATCAAAGATCAAGTCTCCGCGGATGTCGGTAGTGTAATTCAAGTTTCCGAACCTGACCTGATGGCCAGGGGCGTAGCTCTCGATATGCTCCAGATGGCCAAGTGAGTTGGCCCGCAGTGCGAAGCTGCCGAATACAAAGATCTGTCCAGGGAGGAAAACCTCACCCCAGACCGCATCATTATCGATGACCAGAGGAGCCATCCAGCTTTATGGCGACGGCACAGTGGAACTCTCAATGAAAGCACCAATGTCGGTGTCAAAACTGGCTGATCTCGGGTAGGGGGTCCTGAACTGTGCGTCTATGGCGGATGGTAACAGGAGGCAGGGGACGCGATGTTTACCCAGGTTCGGCCCCTCTCGATGGAGGTAATACCCTACTTCCTGCTTGATTGATCTTGATGATATGAGTAGTACAAGAGTTGATCTACCACGAGATCGTAGAGGATAAACCCTAGAGGCTAGCCTATGGTATGATTGTTGTTGGTCCTACGGACTAAACCCTCCGATTTATATAGACACCGGAGGGGGCTAGGGTTACACAGAGTCGGTTACAATGGCAGGAGGTCTTCATGTACGTATCGCCAAGCTTGCCTTCCACGCCAAGGAGAGTCCCGTCCGGACACGAGACGAAGTCTTCAATCTTGTATCTTCATAGTCCAACAGTCCGGCCAAAGGATATAATCCGGCTGTCCGGATACATAGTGAGTCGTGTCCTACGGTAGCATCAATAATCTGATCGATGCAGGGAGGGGGAAGGGATCCTTAGGGCAGGCCTTGTTGAGGTCCTTAAAATTGACGCATAGGCGCCAGGATTTATCCTTCTTTGGCACCATCACCAGATTTGCTAGCCAGTTCAGATGTTTTATTTCTCTGATGAATCCAGCCTCGATTAACTTGGCTACCTCCTCCCCCATGGCTTGTCGTTTAGGTTCGGAAAAGTGTCGCAGTGCTTGCTTGACTGGTTTGTATCCCTTCAGTATGTTGAGGCTGTGTTCGGCCAACCTGCGTGGGATCCCTGGCATATCAGAAGGGTGCCAGGCGAATATGTCCCAGTTCTCGTGCAAGAACTCTCGTAGCAGGGTCTCGACCGTTGGGTCGAGTTGTGCCCCGATGGATGTTGTCTTCTTGGGGTCCGTCGGGTGGACTTGAAATTTGACTATCCACAGTGGAGCGCAGCGCGGTTAGCTCATCGGCTGCGAGAGCTTCAAACAATGCCTCGAGGGCCAGGGATGCGGTTTTGTTTTCGAGGCGGAGTGCTATGTCCAGATCACTGGCAAGAGTGATGATACCATTGGGCCCAGGCATCTTGAGCTTCATGTACCCGTAATGAGGTATAGCTTGGAAGCGTGTAAATGCATCCCGCCCCAATAGGGCGTGATATCTGATGTTGAAAGGGGCCAGTTGGAAGGTTATCTCTTCGGACTGATAGTTCTCCAGCGTGCCGAATACCACGTCAAGTGTTATTTTTCCCGCACATCACGCCTCTCGACTGGGAATGATTCCTTGGAAGGTCATGCTGCTTTGCTCAATGCGGCTCCTGTCTATTTCCATTTTATTGAGTGTATCCTCGTAGATGAGGTTTAGTCCGCTGTCGCCGTCCATGAGCACTTTGGTAAGCCAAAAACCACCCACAATTGGATTGAGGACCAAGGCGACTGGTGCCCAGACTGTCTGAAATTTTGGTTCGTCACTGCCATTGAAAGTTATGGCGGTGTCGCTCCAAGGGTTTGTTGTAGTAACTTGGCAGACATCGGCGAGGTCGCGGAGGGCCCTTTTGCGCCAATTATTTGAAGCAAAAGTCTCGAAGACCGTCAATACGATGAGGTCATCATCTTCCGGGGGTGTTGCTTTGGGGTATTTTTGGTGAGGATATCCACGCCGATCTTGGCCACTTGCTGGAGTATCCAACATGCTCTAAGGTTGTGGGTTGGTATGGTATCCGGTGTTGTGTGTATTTTGCATGGCCTATCGAGCATCCCTCCAAAACAGTTCCGCGCCCCGTAATGTGCTTAGATTTCTTTACTATTGGTTCGGGTGCCCCGTGAGGGTGTATCCTTTTTGACCAGACGAAGGGTTGAGTGGAAACCGGTGGTTCCCATATAGCTGCTTGAGTTTTCCAAGCGCTTTCCATTGCGCAGTACTTCTGTACGATGGTTGCCAAGTCAATGAAGTGTAATACGCGACGGCGGTTGATGGCGTTGAGGATTCCTATGTCCATGCAATTATTGCAGAATGCTGAGATCGCGTCTTCATCTCGGCAATCTTTAATCTTGTCTTTGGCAAGAAGGAATCTGGACCAAAAGTAATGGACTGTTTCCTGAGACTGCTGCCGTATGTACATGAGATCGCGTATATCTGGGTGGGTGGGTGGTTTTAAATCAGAATCCTGGCCCAATTTAGGATCCGGTGTTTGAGAAATCTCCGAGCTTAATGGTTTGGGCTCTGGATATCAACTAATTTTTCAGGCCCATAATCCGATTCTAAGTTCGGAGGACAGGGCATGTCGTTCTGCGGATAGGTATCCGGCTCTTCGAGCTCGGAAATTCGAACATAGTTCGTCCTCGATATAGAGGAATAGTTGTCTTTTTGCTCCTCTACTTCCGCTATCTGATGGGTGATCGGCAGAGATTTGATTTCTCTCCGATCTGGTTTAAGCCCAATCCGATCATAGTCTGCAGCGACTGTCGGTGTCAAAACCGGCGGATCTCGGGTAGGGGGTCCCGAACTGTGTGTCTAGGCGGATGGTAACAAGAAACAAGGGACACGATGTTTTTACCCAGGTTCGGGCCCTCTCGATGGAGGTAAAACCCTACTCCTGCTTGATTAATATTGATGAGTAGATCTACCACGAGATCAGAGAGGCTAAACCCTAGAAGCTAGCCTATGGTATGATTGTTGTTCGTCCTACGGACTAAAACCCTTCGGTTTATATAGGCACCGAAGAGGGTTAGGGTTACACAGAGTCAGTTACAATGGTAGGAGATCTACATATCCGTATCGCCAAGCTTGCCTTCCACGCCAAGGAAAGTCCCATCCGGACACGGGACGAAATCTTCAATCTTGTATCTTCATAGTCCAGGAGTCCGGCCAAAGGCTATAGTCCGGCCATCCGGACACCCCCTAATCCAGGACTCCCTCAGCGGCCCCCAAGGCGGCGATGTGATCTAGGAGTTCGTTTAAAGACGACAAATCCATCGGGTCCGTCCATTTGGAGTATTCGGAGTCAACACGGAGGTGATTTTTGATGACCTGAGAAGCCATCGTCGGCTTTGTGGCCGTACGAGCGGTCATGATAAACTGCCCAGCCGGAGGGTTTGGCCTGAGGCCAGGGCTCCTCCGGAGGTGATATCGTCCTTGATAACAAGGCGATCCATCAATCATGTCTTCGACGTCACAGCGGAACTCTCAATGAAAGCACTAATGTCGGTGTCAAAACCGGCGGATCTCGGGCAGGGGGTCCCTGTCACGCCCAATATGCGACCCTATCCAAAAGGAACTCGACGGTCCCACCAAGGATAGACCCGCATATTGAAACGCTTTTGCAAGGTGGATATCATTACATCAACATTACATAATAGTGGGGATACATACATAAGGCACAAATGCCACAACAATACATTAACACCATATACAAGAACAACATCCGACTACAGATGAAACATAAATAGAAGCTCAAGCGACATCCACCCTGCTAGCCCAGGCTGCCGACCTGGAACCTATCCCCTGATCAAAGAAGAAGCAGAAGAAGAACTCCAAGACAAGCAAACATCACTCTCACGTCATGATCATCGCGAACCTGAACCTGCAACTGGTGGTGTAGTAATCTGTGAGCCACGAGGACTCAGCAATCCCATTACCATGGGTATCAAGACTAGCAAAGCTTAAAGGGTAAGGAAGAGGTAAAGTGGTGAGGTTGCAGCAGCGGCTAAGCATATATGGTGGCTAACATACATGGCGAGAGCGAGAAGAGAAACAAAGGAACGGTCGTCAACTAGTAATGATCAAGAAGTGATCCTGAACTCCTACTTCGTCCGACATAACCCGAAACCGTGTTCTCCTCTCGATCAACCCGAAAAGAGACTCACGGTTACGCTTTTACGGTTGGTGTATTTTAGGAGAGTTTGCTTCAAGTTTACTACAACGGATATTAACAAATTCCCATCTGCCACATAACCATGGGCACGGCTCTCGAAAGTTTATACCTGCAGGGTGTCCCAACAGCCCATGATAAGCTGTCGCGATCAACGAAGGATATTCCTTCTCTCCGGAAGACCCGATCAGTCTCGGAATCCGGCTACAAGTCATTCGACAGACAATAAAACAAGACCAGCAAGACCTCCGGCGTGCCGACACCTCGATAGTAGCCGCGTATCTCGTCTCGTGCCACGACCGGATGAGCAGTCCGTACAACTAAAACCAAACCTCAAGTTTCCTTGAGGTGGCGCTATAAAGCACTCTAGTTTGGACCAACACTTAGACAAGCATTGGCCCGGGGCTGAATAAAGATGACCCTTGGGATCGCGACTCCCAAGGGAAAAAGGTAATAGGTCGAGGCAAATGGTAAAACCAATGTTGGGCCTTTTTGGAAAAGTCTTATTCAAAGCAAACTGTCAAGGGGTCCCATAAATCACCCGACCGCGTTAGGGACGCAAAATCCGGGAACATAATACCGATATAGCGGAAACTAGGGCGGCAAGAGTGGAACAAAACACCAGGCATAAGGCCGAGCCTTCCACCCTTTACCAAGTATATAGATGCATTAATAATATAAGATATATTGTGATATCCCAACAAGTAAACATGTTCCAACAAGGAACAACATCTCCATGTTCAACAAGGAACAAACTTCATCTTCACCTGCAACTAACAACGCTATAAGAGGGGCTGAGCAAAGCGGTAACGTAGCCAAACAACGGTTTGCTAGGAAGGTGCAAAAGGTTAGAGGCTGACATGACAATTTGGGATGGCTTGATAAACAGGTAATAGGTAGCGCAGCATAGCGATAGAACGAAGCAACTAGCATAGCAATGATAGTAGTGAGATCCAGGTAGCGGTCATCTTGCCTGAAATCCCGCTAGGAAGAAGAACGAGTCCATGAAGAAGATCAGCGGATGAAGCGAACCAAGCGTGAGCGAGCGAATCCTCACGATCGCAGCGAAGCGGAACTAACAAGAAGAAGCACACAACATAGTAAACACACCACACATGAACAAGACATGATGCACAACAAGCATGATGCATGACAAAGCTAGGATGAGGCTACTCATGGCAAGAGTTGATGCAAACAAGAACAACACATCAAGGCAAGTTTAAATGAGGCCGGGAACAACATATAACAATTCCGGTAAGTCCTCATATGCAAATTTCGAAATTGTTTCAGATCTGAATAAACCTTATGTTCAAGTTGTTAAACAGCAAGTTAAGATGCACCAAGATGATCTACACGAAATTCTAGTCAAGTTACATATAAAGTTCATTAGATTCGGAGTTACGACCTAGAAGATATGAGCAAAACAAGTTAAACATGGCAAAGATGCAAAATGCATACAAACATCAAGCAAACACCTCAAAACAAGGATGCAACATGGTAATATGAAACTACATGCAAAATCAAGCAAGTTTCATATAGAGCACACTCAAAACGGAGCAACGGTTCAACACATACACCCTATACAAGACATGACAACAATCTGTCCAAAACAGCAACTAGGCATATTGCAAGCATCAAAACAACATGCTACAGCATCTCAACGTAATAACAAAAGGCATGGGCATTATGTACAGGTAAAGCATTACAAAACATGAACAATGAGCTACCTCCAGAAATCACTAGAACATGTTCAAACACACCTGGCAAGATTGCAAATAATAACAGTTTCAGGCATTGGCAGAAATAACATCAGGTTGCAATGTTTAGAGCTATCAAACAACATGCTACAGGAACTTATCATGGCAAACAAAGGCATGGCATGAATCTACTAATTGCATAGAACAAAAGTCCTTTACTGACCATGAGCCAAAAAGGATCAGAAAATATGATGGCACCCATGTAAACATGGCAAGTTATGTTACAGATTCATACATGGCAGGAACAACAATAAGTAGGCATGTTGGTGAGCTTGAACCACTCACCACAGAGCAATACATGGCATTGCAAGGCAACCAACAGTAAGAAGACATCGCATAGAAGATATACATGGCAAGAACAACATCATAGCATACACGGATCAACTACAACAACCTTGGCAAAATTGAATAACATGTAAACAATCTGCCAGGAAACATTTTATAGCAAAAGTAGAGCTCGATTGACTCAAGCTATGGCACTCCATAATTGCAAACAAGGGCATGGATGGATAGAGCAAGACATGTTTAACAAAACATCCTTACTGAAGTATCTCAAAATAAGCATGGATCTCTCGGTAGCATCAAGTTAACATGGCATAAAAATATCAAGAAACAGGGCTGAAATCAGCAACATCATGAAGCCGAGTTTGCATGCTTGTGCTAGTCACCAAAGAGATCACAAAAATACATGGCATACACCCCTGTAAAGATGGCATGCCATATTACAAAACACATGTAGGACTCAAGTTCATAGGGTGCACACATCAATCATGGCAAAAATGACAAAAGTGCATGTTCTGATAAGAATCTGAAACTAACATCACATAGCACTCTTCTAACAGCATTTCGGACATCAAGATGAGCCCAAATGAAAATTATGCACTGAGATGAAATGATCTACTCTTCGAGGCGAACAAGTTGACATATTACACGCACGAAACGGAGCTACGGATGCAGAGTTATGATGCGATGAAAATGCTTGAAAATATCATGAAATCTGGGACTTAGAAGAATTTATACCGACGAAAACGGGACGACGAGATCCGGGACGGGGCACGGCCGTTTGGATCGGGACGGTGGATCTCATCCACCCGCCCAGATCCAGCGATGAAGCGGCGGTGCCGGGCTCCGCGAGCTGGGCGGTGGCGGCGAAGGCGACGACGGCGGGCGGCACCTGGGCAAGGAGGAGGCCGGGCGACCGGAGGGAGAGGCGCTGGGGCGACGGGCCGGGCGGAAGCCGGGCCGGAGGCGCGGACGCCGGCGCGTTCCTTGGCGGCGCGTGCCGGGCGCGCGCGGGCGGCTGTGGGCGGAGCGCGCCTGCCGAGGGCGCGGTCTGCCGAGGCAGGCGCAGACGGGAGAGGCGAGGCGGCGGCCGGAGGCGGCGGAGCGCTGCCGGAGGCGGGCGGCGGCGGGCTGGCCGCATGGATGGCGGCGGCGGCGAACGGCGGCGCCAGCGCTTCAGCGCAGCCGGGCGAGGCGGCGCGGGATGGAAGCGGAGGCAGGTGGCCTGGGCGGGCGGGGGGCGGAGGAGATCGGGGGGCCGCGGCGGGCGGCGGGCGGGCGGCGCTGGAGGCGGCGGCGCGCCACGTGGCACGATGCCCTGCGCTGCGGGCGGCGGCGATCTCGTCCCGCCGGAACGGACATGTCCGGCGGGCGAGAGGAGCGGGGCTTGGGTTTCATCTGCGCGAAAATCCGGGGGGAGACACCTATTTATAGGTAGAGGGAGCTAGGAGAGTCCAAATGAGGTGCGGTTTTCGGCCACCCGATCGTGATCGAACGACCAAGAGCATGGAGGGGAGTTTGCTGGGTTTTGGGCCACTTTGGAAGGGGTGTTGGGATGCAAAGAGAAGGGGGCTTTTGCGGTTACCCGGTTAACCGTTGGAGTACCAAACGACCTCCAAATGATCCGAAACTTGACAGGCGGTCTACCGGTGCTATACCAAGGCCGCTTGACAAACATCGGTCCATTCCGAGAACGTTTAATACCCGCACACGAATATAGGTAAAAGGGGGCGCCGGGAGACATAGGAGCGCCAGATTGCAAAACGGACAACGGGGAAAATGCTCGGATGCATGAGACGAACACGTATGCAAAATGAAATGCACATGATGACATGATATGAAATGCATATGATGACATGGCAAAGTTCAACACGCAAGCACATGACATGGCAACGACGACGAATAACTGGCAGACACCTGGCGCATCGAATCCGGGGCGTTACAACACTCCTCCACTAACAAGAGATCTCGTCCCGAGATCTTAGGACCGAGACGGAAGGGAAAAAGGATGAGGTGAAACAAGAACTCAATAGAAGAAGCAAAGAATCGAGAGCACTCGAGAAGAAGAGAGGAACGACGAGAATGACGAGAATCGAAGGCTCACGGAATCGGATAGACTATGAAAGCACTCCGGTTAAAAATGGAAGGAATAGAACAAAACTTGAGAGGATGGAATGATACTTGATGAAGACATGACACAAAACCCTCCGGAAAGAACTAAAAGAGTTGGATGAAAAGAACGGAGAAGAAAATGACAACTTGTGTCACGAATGAAATAGAAAGCACCTTTATAAGGAAGGATTGAATGGAGTTGTTGAGAAAATCAACAACGAAAGAATAAGCTTGATGTGGACTTATGGATAACATCTCAAAATTATGAGGTGATAAACGACCACAATCGGAAAAGATTGAATAGCTGAGAATGGCAAAAATGCAAAACTTCACTTCAGAAGAAGATGAAGAATTATTTGCTCTTCAAGACGCGAGAAGAAAAGATAATTGAACTCCACCAACAAAATCTTGATGAACTCTTGAAGAATGAATTAAATCATGAAGAACCACCGTGAAGAACTCCGGTAACAAAAGAATGACGAGATAAAATGAAGGATGAAAGAATAGATGATCCTGCGATGAATTAGATGGAGGATTCCGACGAAATGACCGAGGAAATTTGAACTCCGGAAAAGAAAAGATGAAAACACTTGGAAGTAGAATTTATTCGTCACGAACAAACTCCGAAGAAAAGATTAATCACTTGGATGAAATAAGAATAAGATTTATTGTATGCTTATCCTTTATCAAATTAAATTGATGACAAACAATGGATTTGGCATGCAACTTATTCTTCTTGAAAAATAATTGAGAAGTGACATATCGCAAACTTGAGAAGGTCTTGATGAACCACCGGTAGGATTGGAAAGAACGAATGAATTAATATGATAATCAAGGAAAAATAATCTTGAACGAACCACCGTAAGAATTCAAAATTGACTAACGAAAGAGAATGAATCGCCGGGAAGAATTAGAAAAGCAGAAAGATACTTGAGGGAATTTAGATACAAGAGAACAAAGAGATCGCGAACTGATTAAAGAACACTTGATAGATGCACCGGGATAATCGGATAACGGAAGCTGAAATGTGAGGACAAAGAATTCTTCTGGAATGATGGCCTCCGGTGAAACGAAATAGCAATCCACTTCTGAAATACTTCGGATGGATGAGCAGAATTTGCATGATTGGAAACAATTAGATAGGATAACATCGAGCTAGGACCAAGAATCTCCGGGGGAACGGACAAGATTTAAGAGAAACTCTACTACGGTCTTCAAAGACAACGATAAACACCACCAAAATTGTTAAGATACTCCGGTAGAATGAAAAGCGAAGAGGTTGAGCCAATAATGAAATGATTTGAAAACGATCTTGAAAAGGCATCTGACTGATGAAATTCATTCTTACGTCAAACTCCGAAAAGAATTGAGAATAACTCCGGGGAAATTAGAAGAGTCAGGTAAGATCCTGGGAAAAGACCTGTGGGTTAGGGCCCACTGAAGAGATAACACCGTTGGAAAGGGATGTTGAACAGATAGATGATGCACCGGAACAATTGGAATATTTGAATGAGGTTACAACCTCGAATTAATTCAAAACAGACGAATCTCCTGAGATGTCTTCGGAACTCCGGAATGATAAACTGGCGAGAGGCGAACGAGCAAAGAGAACACTTCGAAGGAAAAGAATATGATTAACCCGAAAAACTTGAATTGAGAGCACCGGAAAAAGAAAAGGGATGAAGAATGACGAATAAGGCGAGAATTCACGGTTGAAATAATTGAGGAAGAGGCGAAGAGGCTCCACACGAATGGAATTGATGGTCGGAAGAAACTCGAATCTGCGGGAATAATAGGGTGGGAGGGCGGGAAAACAAAGACAACTTGGAAGGGGAACCGACGAATATCTTGAAGAGAAAACACCGGTTGAAATCATTGAGGAAAGAAAGCAAAGACTTCGCACGAGTAGATTGGATACTCAATTACGGACTCCGGTTCCGAAAAGAAGAAGGGTGGGCGGGCGGGAAAAGAAAACAACTGCGGATTGAACTTGCAAAAACGGAGAGGGTCGAATCACTTTGACGAGATATGCACCGGATGCAAAGAGATGAGGAACAACGATCGGAAAACCAACTGCGTGATCCTAAAGAAAATTTTGAAGGGGAAGAGGAGTAGTTCAAAACACCTACGTCAAGATTCCTCACCAGAGCGACGAAGGGGCTGAGGAGTAAAAAGAATTCCTACTCTCCGATATAACTAGACTCCAAAAATAGTTTTCTTCTAGACTCAACAACGGCCAAACTACACGATCAATCAAGGGGGCTCCTAGGGTCGGTCGAGGCTCTGATACCAACTTGTCACGCCCAATATGCGACCCTATCCAAAAGGAACTCGACGGTCCCACCAAGGATAGACCCGCATATTGAAACGCTTTTGCAAGGTGGATATCATTACATCAACATTACATAATAGTGGGGATACATACATAAGGCACAAATGCCACAAGAATACATTAACACCATATACAAGAACAACATCCGACTACAGATGAAACATAAACAGAAGCTCAAGCGACATCCACCCTGCTAGCCCAGGCTGCCGACCTGGAACCTATCCCCTGATCGAAGAAGAAGCATAAGAAGAACTCCAAGACAAGCAAACATCGCTCTCACGTCATGATCATCGCGAACCTGAACCTGCAACTGGTGGTGTAGTAATCTGTGAGCCACGAGGACTCAGCAATCCCATTACCATGGGTATCAAGACTAGCAAAGCTTAAAGGGTAAGGAAGAGGTAAAGTGGTGAGGTTGCAGCAGCGGCTAAGCATATATGGTGGCTAACATACGCAACTGAGAGCGAGAAGAGAAACAAAGGAACGGTCGTCAACTAGTAATGATCAAGAAGTGATCCTGAACTCCTACGTACGTCAGACATAACCCAGAAACCGTGTTTTCCTCTCGATCAACCCCGAAAAGAGACACTCACGGTTACGCACACGGTTGGTGTATTTTAGGAGAGTTTGCTTCAAGTTTACTACAACCGGATATTAACAAATTCCCATCTGCCACATAACCGCTGGCACGGCTCTCGAAAGTTTATACCTGCAGGGTGTCCCAACTTAGCCCATGATAAGCTCTCGCGATCAACGAAGGATATTCGTTCTCCCGGAAGACCCGATCAGTCTCGAATCCCGCTACAAGACATTTCGACAGCAATAAAACAAGACCAGCAAGACCTCCGGCGTGCCGACACCTCGATAGTAGCCGCACGATCTCGTCTCGAGCCACGACCGGATGAGCAGTCCGTATAACTAAAACCAAACCTCAAGTTTCCTTGAGGTGGCGCTAAAGCACTCTAGTTTGGACCAACACTTAGACAAGCATTGGCCCGGGGGGCTGAATAAAGATGACCCTTGGGATGCGCGACTCCCAAGGGAAAAAGGTAATAGGTCAGGCAAATGGTAAAACCAAATGTTGGGCCTTGCTGGAAAAGTCTTATTCAAAGCAAACTGTCAAGGGGGTCCCATAAATCACCCGACCGTGTTAGGGACGCAAAATCCGGGAACATAATACCGATATGACGGAAACTAGGGCGGCAAGAGTGGAATAAAACACCAGGCATAAGGCCGAGCCTTCCACCCTTTACCAAGTATATAGATGCATTAATAATATAAGATATATTGTGATATCCCAACAAGTAAACATGCAACAAGGAACAACATCTCCATGTTCCAACAAGGAACAAACTTCATCTTCACCTGCAACTAACAACGCTATAACAGGGGCTGAGCAAAGCGGTAACGTAGCCAAACAACGGTTTGCTAGGAAGGGTGAAAAAGGTTAGAGGCTGACATGGCAATTTGGGATGGCTTGATAAACAGGTAATAGGTAGCGCAGCATAGCGATAGAACGAAGAAACTAGCATAGCAATGATAGTAGTGAGATCCAGGGTAGCGGTCATCTTGCCTGAAATCCCGCTAGGAAGAAGAACGAGTCCATGAAGAAGACGAACGGATGAAGCCGAACCAAGCGTAGACGAACGAATCCTCACGATCGCAACGAAACGCGAACTAACAAGAAGAAGCACACAACATAGTAAACACACCACACATGAACAAGACATGATGCACAACAAGCATGATGCATGACAAAGCTAGGATGAGGCTACTCATGGCAAGAGTTGATGCAAACAAGAACAACACATCAAGGCAAGTTTAAATGAGGCCGGGAACAACATATAACAATTCCGGTAAGTCCTCATATGCAAATTTCGAAATTGTTCCAGATCTGAATAAACCTTATGTTCAAGTTGTTAAACAGCAAGTTAAGATGCACCAAGATGATGTACACGAAATTCTAGTCAAGTTACATATAAAGTTCATTAGATTCGGAGCTACGGCCTAGAAGATATGAGCAAAACAAGTTAAACATGGCAAAGATGCAAAATGCATACAAACATCAAGCAAACACCTCAAAACAAGGATGCAACATGGTAATATGAAACTACATGCAAAATAAAGCAAGTTTCATATAGAGCACACTCAAAACGGAGCAACGGTTCAACACATACACCCTATACAAGACATGACAACAATCTGTCCGAAACAGCAACTAGGCATATTGCAAGCATCAAAACAACATGCTACACCATCTCAACGTAATAACAAGAGGCATGGGCATGATGTACAGGTAAAGCATTACAAAACATGAACACTGAGCTACCTCCAGAAATCACTAGAACATGCTCAAACACACCTGGCAAGATTGCAAATAATAACAGTTTCAGGCATTGGCAGAAATAACATCAGGTTGCAATGTTTAGAGCTATCAAACAACATGCTACAGGAACTTATCATGGCAAACAAAGGCATGGCATGAATCTACTAATTGCATAGAACAAAAGTCCTTTACTGATCATGAGCCAAAAAGGATCAGAAAATATGATGGCACCCATGTAAACATGGCAAGTTATGTTACAGATTCATACATGGCAGGAACAACAATAAGTAGGCATGTTGGTGAGCTTGAACCACTCACCACAGAGCAATACATGGCATTGCAAGGCAACCAACAGTAAGAAGACATGGCATAGAAGATATACATGGCAAGAACAACATCATAGCATACACGGATCAACTACAACAACCTTGGCAAAATTGAATAACATGTAAACAATCTGCCAGGAAACATTTTATAGCAAAAGTAGAGCTCGATTGACTCAAGCTATGGCACTCCATAATTTCAAACAAGGGCACGGATGGATAGATCAAGACATGTTTAACAAAACATCCTTACTGAAGTATCTCAAAATAAGCATGGATCTCTCGGTAGCATCAAGTTAACATGGCATAAAAATATCAGCAAAACAGGGGCTGAAATCAGCAACATCATGAAGCCTAGTTTGCATACTTGTGCTAGTCACCACAGAGATCACAAAAATACATGGCATACACCCCTGTAAAGATGGCATGGCATATTACAAAACACATGTAGGACTCAAGTTCATAGGGTGCACACATCAATCATGGAAAAAATGACAAAAGTGCATGTTCTGATAAGAATCTGAAACTAACATCACATAGCACTCTTCTAACAGCATTTCGGGCATCAAGATGAGCTCAAATGAAAATTATGCAATGAGATGCAATGATGTACTCTTCGAGGCGAACAATTTGACATATTACACGCACGAAACGGAGCTACGGATGCAGAGTTATGATGCGATGAAAATGCATGAAAATATCATGAAATCTGGGACTTAGAAGAATTTATACCGACGAAAACGGGACGACGAGATCCGGGACGGGGCACGGCCGTTTGGATCGGGGACGGGTGGATGTCATCCACCCGCCCAGATCCGGCGATGAGGCGGCCGGTGCCGGGGCTCCGGCGAAGCGGGCGGCCGGGCGGCGCAGGCCGACGACGGCGGGCGGCGCCGGGCAAAGAGGAGGCCGGGCGACCGGAGGGAGAGGCGCTGGGCGACGGCCGCACGGAAGCCGGGCGAGGAGGTATGACGACGGGCGGCTTTCGCAGAAGCGCGTGCGGCGGCGCGGCGGGCGGCGGGTCGGGCGGAGCGCGCTGCCGGAGGGCTTGGTCCGCCGAGCTCTGCGCGGACGGGAGCGGCGAGGCGCGGCGGTCGGAGGCGGCGAGCACGCCGCCGAGGCGGGCGGGCGGCGGCGGGCGGGCCACGGATACGGGCGGCGGCGAACGGCAGCTGGCTGGCTAGGCTGGGCAAGCAGGCGCGGGCTAAGCGGTGGAGCGGGCAGGCGGGCCTTGGGGGCTTGGCCGCAGACGGGAGACGTGTGCGGGCCGCCACGGGCCGGGCGGGCTGGCGCTGGAGGCGGCGGCGCGCCACATGGCACGATGCCACCGGCTGCGGGCGGCGGCGATCTCGTCCGGCCGGACCGGACATGTCCGGCGGGCGAGAGGAGCGGGGCTAGGGTTTCATCTGCGCGAAAATCCGGGGGGAGACACCTATTTATAGGTAGAGGGAGCTAGGAGAGTCCAAATGAGGTGCGGTTTTCGGCCACGCGATCGTGATCGAATGACCAAGAGCATGGAAGGGAGCTTGCTGGGTTTTGGGCCACTTTGGAAGGGGTGTTGGGCTGCAAAGAGAAGGGGGCTTTTGCGGTTACCCGGTTAACCGTTGGAGTACCAAACGACCTCCAAATGATCCGAAACTTGACAGGCGGTCTACCGGTGCTATACCAAGGCCGCTTGACAAACATCGGTCCATTCCGAGAACGTTTAATACCCGCACACGAAAATAGGTAAAAGGGGGCACCGGGAGACATAGGAGTGCCGGATTGCAAAACGGACAACGGGGAAAATGCTCGGATGCATGAGACGAACACGTATGCAAAATGAAATGCACATGATGACATGATATGAAATGCATATGATGACATGTCAAAGTGCAACACGCAAGCACATAACATGGCAACGACGGCGAATAACTGGCAGACACCTGGCGCATCGAATCCGGGGCGTTACAGTCCCGAACTATGCGTCTAAGGTCGATGGTAACAGGAGACAGGGGACACGATGTTTACCCAGGTTCGGGCCCTCTCTATGGAGGTAATACCCTACTTCCTGCTTGATTGATCTTGATGAATATATTAAAAGAGTGGATCTACCATGAGATCATAATGGCTAAAACCCTAGGAGTATAGCATGTATGATTATGATTGTCCCTATGGACTAAACCCTCCGGTTTATATAGACATCGGAGGGGACTAGGGTTGTACAATGTCGGTTATAGAGAAAGGAATCTTGATATCCAGACGCCAAGCTTGCCTTCCACGCCAAGGAGAGTCCCATCCGGACACGGGTGAGAGTCTTCGGTCTTCTATCTTCATAGCCCATCAGTCCGGCCCATGTCAAACAGGCCGGACGTCCGAGGACCCCTTAATCTAGGACTCCCTCAAAGGGATTGACAACCCCTTTGTCGTGTTGGTTGCAAGGTTCTTGATTGTTTGTGCAGGTACTAGGCGATTTGCATGTAGTCTCCTACTAGATTGATACCTTGGTTCTCAAAAACTGAGGGAAATACTTACGCTACTTTGCTGCATCACCCTTTCCTCTTCAAGGGAAAACCAACGCATGCTCAAGAGGTAGCAAGGTGCATAGGATTTCGTAGATTGGACTAGCGGGGAGCCTTTATATGAGAAGTGCAGACTGCATTGCATTCATGTGTGTGTTGGCCATCTACTCCTCGGCCCTCTAATGCACCTGCCTTTCGCTGTATGACAGGTGGGCCAGCCACCAGTTGGTCCCACCTGCAATACACCAAAGGCAGGTGCAGTAAGTCAATGAAGCTGTGTCCCTGTGGGTCTGAGCTCCGGTGCCTTAACTGCACCTGCCTTTGGCTGTATGACAGGTCGACCAGCCACCTATTGGGCCCACGTGTCATACACCCAATGGCATGTGCAGTAAGTCAATGAAGTTGTGCCCCCTCCGTGCCGGTGTAGTATAGTCATCTCACCGGACCTCTACTTGGGGCCAAATGAGAGAACTTTGATGCTACTGGTTTCTTGGTCCCCTTTGCATTTTGTGCCAAGTTTTGACCTTCGATTTAACTAATAAAATGTTAATGCATGTAACCAAAAATGGTGTGCTCAGGCTAGTCATAGTGGGAGTAACTTAGCAAGTAACATACCGCAGTCCAAGACAAGTTTGCTTATGTGGCATGTATTTAATGAGGAGAGATGTGTTTAGAGTAACATAATATGTTACTGTAACATAGCGTTTTCCAAGAAAAGATTAGTCTACAAGCTAATAAATGAAGCCATCTATGACACTACTACTATGTTACTTTGCACTATGAAGGTAGTAACTTAGACTAGTGTCATATGCATGACACTAGTATAAGTTACTCCCCACTATGACCATCCTACGTCTAGGTGTGTAAGTCACCTTACGAAAACCAAATAATCCCAAAACACTTAGGCACGGTACATTAACTCCCTCCTCGTTTCTTATTTCGTGACATATCAACCAATGAGAGGTGTGGGCCGTGCATGTTTTCAATGACTTGAGACTACCAAACATGACATGCAGTGGTTGGTTCATTGCATATAATGCTATTAATTAGCAAAAAGACATTATGTTTCTCGCTTTCCCCTTTGTCTTGGTCATGGTGCACAACCTAAGAGCATGGTTAAGTATACCCAGCTACTGGCTATATGATGTTGCCATGTCAAATAGAGCCATCACTTGTAGCCACTCATACAATAAGGTTAGCTATAAGGCTGGCTATAAGAGTACTACGTTTCTCATCTTCTCTCTCTCTTTCTTCATATTTATTGTATCGGCCTAGGAATCCGCATATAGCTGGGCTCTTGCATGAGAACCCACTCCTCTTTTTCAATTGCTCTAAGATGACTTATACACCTAGACGGAGGGAGTAGTCTTAAGTCATTGGATGCATACGCACCCCACCTCTTGTATTGGGTGATTTCTTTTTTCATGGCAAAAAACAGGGAATGAGGTGGGTAGTTAATGCACCGCGCCTAAAAGTTTTGGGATTACTATTTGGTTTTTGTAACGTGACTAATGCACCAATACGGAGGGAGTACAATAATAGTATTTGATTGCAATTTTTTGTTGGTAGCTTACCAAGCTGAGCGCTCGGTGAGTACAATAGTAGTCTGATTGATGAGACTTCAGATTTGATCCATCTACCGGAAGGAATAAGATAATACACCATGTATTTATTTACAGACGGAGTAGTACATTTCTTGTGACATGCATTACTAGATATTGCTAGTCAAATACTAAATCCAGATGGACGTGGTAGTACTACTAAATCCAGACGGTGGTGCTAGTCCTAGTAGTAGTACTACCAATGTAGTAGTACTGTACTACCCGTTGGTAAAAATTTTACGTGGTGCTCCTCACAGTGAAGTGACAAGACCCTGCGCCGGAGATGACACCTAAGTGTAGGCTCCGTGTTCGGCGTACCATAGTCAGCCTCACCGTCTGCAGTCACTATCATCATGGCTGTAGAGCTAGCCTTCTTACAACTAGCCGTGTTCGACATAATTTCCAATGCGTAGATGCCCGTGCATTGCACGGAACACCAAGATTGGGGGTGGACGGCACTGGTAGCAGCCATCGCGCCAGATTTTTCCATGGCCTTCTAGATGTGGTGGGGACGAGATAAGGCTGATTGTGAGAGACAAGGAGTTGTTTGTAAATAGGGAACAAGTGCGAGCATCTTTTTGCAAAACTGCAGAAGTTTGGTTTGTATGCATCAGATCTAGATCCGACGGCTATTGGTTAAAGATAGCAGGCACAACATCATCACCAACTCAGGACCTCTTTGATTCGCAGGATTTTGAAAACGCAGGAATAGGACATGGCAATATTACAAGTTTCAAATTGATATTACAAATGTTAGGAGTAATGTTGCACCTACGAAGAGGGAATTACTAGGAAGTTTACGTAAGAACTTTCGTTACTTTAGGTGGATGGAGCATTATCGTACAAACTAAAATCCACCGCCCTGACAACTCACTAATGGGCAAATAAATTTTCGAGTCTCTGGCCACTTGATGTTTAAAAAAAATTCAGCTTCTGCGGAGACTTTGTCATTTAGGCTTAGACGCTTGCGGTGATCAGCACACCATTCATTGTTGCGCCAGAGAACGCCAAACCTCATTACCTTGAGCACACTTGCCTCCAGAACAAAGAACCTAGCCAAATTAATCTCAGATGTGCTGCCTCGGTAGTCGATCAAATCAATTTCTATAAGATGGAGATCAAGGCACTCGATGAGATTGTTATAGTGCAGCACATTTTTCACTTTCGGGTCTTTTTTTATCTGCAAAAGAAGATAACATATTGGAGCAGCTGGCTGTATAAGATTGTCGTGTCATCAAGAGGTACCAATATCATTCGCTCATACGATAGGGTTGGCTGGCTAGTGATATTTTTTCACTCTCTATCTCTTTCTGTTTCTTCTCATTTACCTAGGAGCACGTGAAGAGCTTGGGCATTTGTTGCCTTCCAATATGTGGCCGATGCCATATTTATCAAAAGTATGCCACATAATGCGCATCGATGTCAAATCAAAAGATTTTGGCACCGCTCTCGCGATTCAAGAGAGTTGGCACCGTTGTGCACACAGACCCACATGTATAAACAAATCAATCAAATCAACTACACCAGCCTCTCACTCTCCCAAACAAGTGTTTTTTTATTGCCCCAGACCTATCCCTCTCCCACGCAAGTGTTTTTTCATTGCGTAAGTTAATTTGGCACCGGAGCAAAGTAGGTGATCTAGATTGGGGCACTAGGTGAGAAATGGAGGGGCATTGATGCCAAATGCATCACAAGTGAATTTGGCACGTGTTTTGGCCTACATAGTGGAGGGCCGTTATAGCCCACTTTTGTACTACCTCGTATTTAGTGTAAAATTTTGACCATAGATTTCCTAAGAAAATGCCAATGCATGTCACCAAAAATTATGCCATTTGAAATTATGTTCAAATATGAATCCAATGATATAATTTTACTGACATGTATTAACATTTTGTCAGTTAAATCAATGGTTAAATTTTGATACTACAAAATAGGAAGAGTAAACCAGGACGAAGGTAGTACTTGCTCTTAGGGTAACCATAATGTATAAAAAAGGCCAAATGAACCCGAAATAATTCCAAAATTTAACAGGGCACTCATGTAGTTATATGTTGCCTCTGTAAAGAAACTCAAGGGGGCAGCGTATATTGTTTCATACTCAAAGGTGACACGTTCCCTCTCAGAACCACGAGCCTTCTTGAGAGAAGCTCCGGTTTGCAAGAAGATTATACCAAATCTTGTTCCAAATCGGCCCAATTTTTTACCACAGCATGTTAGTGCCATGACATTACACCATGCCAAGTTTCATGATTTCCAGGCGAGTTTTGAATTTACATGAATTTAAAAAACCAAGTTTCTCGATGTTCTCGGCCGAGTCACGACACCCATATGTTTGAATTTCATTCCCATTTCTTGCATGGGACCTAGAAATTCACCCAAGGACACACATGTGATTTTTCAACAACTTTGGTGCACCGGAACATGTGCTTGCAGTTCAGATTTGGATTATGCACATTAAATGTCCAGAAACTCAATTAATCTATAAAAAGGCCAAACGAACCCGGAATAATTCCAAAATTTAACAGTGCACTCATATAGTTCTATGTTGCCTCTGTAAAGAAAATCTGGGGGGAGGCAGCGTATATTGTTTCGCACACAAAGGTGACACGTTCCCTCTTGGAACCACGAGGCTTGTTGAGAGAATCTCCGGTTTTGCAAGAAGCTTATACCAAAACTTGTCCCAATTTAGCTAAGAATTATATACATATGAAAACAGGGTTTAGATTATCCCGAATATCTCGCCACCTAGACCAATGTACTCTGATTTGAATTCAACATAAAATGGATGGATACAAATATTAGAATTGGAGATCGTATGTTACATGTAGTTTATAGTGAAATATGATTACTGCTATATGCATGATTTTTGTTATCAAGGTAATATTTAAATGATTGTATTCAAATAAGGAAAATTGATTAAAATTTAGTCCATATGGTAGACGATAATATATATGTTCATAGGGTGGAGTAAAATGTTCATATATGATGGAAGATCAAAATGTAGGACTACATCCATTATAAACCACAAGGTCACCTAACGATATATTAGAATTCAACATAACGTGGATTCAAAAATTGAAATTCGAGATCCAAGCTTTTGTAATCATATAAAAAGGGACATGACTCTTTCTTTTGGTGGGAATTGATTTGTTTTTTGTTGTTGTTGAGGGAAGTGCGAATCGATTTGGTACTGTACAGAATAATCCTGTTCTCCCGATTTTTTTTACATTTTTCTTGTAGTTTTTTCAGTGTCATTTATAGCAATATAGTAAAAGGGGACAAGACTCTCTTGTGTCTTGTATGAATTGTTTTTTTTGTACATGTTAAGTTTGTTCTGCCGAACAAGGAATCTACGCCTTGTTATCCCGAAATTTTAAGCTCGAGTATCTTATGTCTCATCGGCTTTGAAACTCCCGCCTCTTCAACCCGCGTCGCGGCTTGTCATCATGAAATTTTGACGCGCGCGAAAACTCCCTCCTCATCCGAAATCGGTCCCGCAGCCCAGACACGGGAAATCCCCCTTCTACCCCTCAATCAGAAATGTCGGCTCGATGTCGCGGTGTCAAAACCGGTGTGGGTACGCTGGTAACTTACCCTACATTTCGGACAAGCATGTCCCTAAGCCATGGCTCCCCCTACCTTCCCCTTCGTCCCCCCCCCCATTCGTACACCGAGGCCGCCAAAACCCACGAAACCCCACGCTCCTCGGTCGGCCTGCCGACCGCTGCCCAGCTAGAGACTCTTCCCCGACGACGTCGTCCACCGCAACAGCTCGCCGTCCCTCATCCCCCACACCGGATGAGGATTCGTCGTCGATCTAGTCATCCCACCGGATCAGCCGCCCCCTCCTCCACCTCCAAGGAGCTGCCCTGACGTTCGCCTCATCTATCGTGCCACCTCCATCCCCACAGCGCCGTCTTGACCTGCCCCACCGGAACTTCATCACCCTCACTAATTCCTCCGATGAAGCCAAGGCCAACTCGGCGCCACCAACGAGGATCTGCACTCACCACTGCATTTTATCTTTTATTCAACCTCACGGGGCTGTCGGTGCTCGATACCGAGAAGCCATGGGGGGTCTCCATCGACGGTGCCGTCGTCGGCCACTTCATCCACGGCGTCTCTCCCCCATGCCGTTGCTTCCTCGGCAGCCACTTCGTGCTGCTGCTCTGCTCTGCTATTGCTGTCGGTCGCGCTGCTGCTCCGCTCTTGCTCTCGTTCGTGCTGCTGCTCTGCTCTTGCTCTCGCTCGCGCTGCTGCTGCTGCACGACCTCCGGCAGCTACATGAGTAGCTACTTTAGCACTCGCTCGCGGTTCTGCTGCATGACTTGCCCTCTGCTAGTGCATTCCCTGCTCAAGCATCTGCTGATTTAGATCACTGCTTCTCTGCTACTAGTGCTCGAATGCCCTAAACATCTATTGCAATGCTCTTCTACTAGTTCAATCAGTTTCGGCAGTAAAATTCAGTTTCGACTGTAAAGTTCAGTTTCTTCAGTTAAGTTCAGAGTAAACAGTATTTACAACATCTGTCGGAGCGGCCATGGCGCGGCTGATGCGTTTTACATCTAGCACTTTTTGGTGATGTATTTTACATCATCTATTGCAGATGATATTAGAGTCCCACTTCAGATTAACGTTGTCTGTCTTGTCCTGCTTTGGCCTCGATGCCGCACACCTCACCGGAGCTGATCCAACGGCGGAACTGGCCCATCAGCCGAGCAAGACCCTCGGCGCCGCTTTCCAGAGGCCTCAGATCTTCTTCCCGCCCCGACAAATACACCAAAGATCACCATCCTCCACGTCCAACCCAATGATGCTGAGGTTGACAAGGCTATGCCAAAGAGGTTGTACACTCGTTGCATCACTTTGTTACTATGCATTCATGTCGATCCCTCAGGGATCCTTTGCTATGGAAATACAATGGTACTACTATTCGTGCATTTGGTTAGGAGTGGAGCAAAGCAAAACTGGAGATTTTTTCCTTTGGTGTCTCTTTCAAAGAAAAATGGTAGGAATTTTAATATCCAGTTGGACGTCCTTTTCAAATTAACATGCATGAAGAATAGGACAAATTGCATTACTGGCATAATAATATTCTTATTTTTTTCATTTTCACGTGGTTTGACTTTAATTTGACCATGTTTGTCCATTCCTGTGTTCTTCCAATTCCTGTGAACCAAACACCGAGGTTCATAGAAATCCTATGTTTCCAAATGCTCTGTTTTGCTCGTGCATTCTTATCCTATTCCTGTGTTTTTCTTGTCCCTGCATTTATAGAATCCTCCAATTCTAAGGAGACCTTACAGATTTACTTCATTTTCAGATAGGCGTCAAAGAAAACTTTGTGTGTTATGTCCTGCTCCTGCCGTGCTGTCATCCACCCTACCTGAGGTGCACCCTCGACAGAAGCGTTCACTGCAGCAGAGATTCCCCCTGCAAACTTTCTTTCGCCACCTCAGATCATCTTCCCCATTGCCGGTAGCCACGCCAACTGCATTACCATCATCGACTGAGCAGATGAACCTGAGAACTACACAGTTCCGTAAGAGAGGTCGCAGTCTTTCGTGTTTGCTAACGTTATACATCGGTTATTATTACCTGCTACTTTATCGTTCAAACTTGAGTTTTAAAATGCCCGTGGGTCTCATATCGAGGCAGCAACGAATAGTATATGTCTACTATCTTGTTCATCTGGGGTCTTCTATGTGGTTCATGTTGGGTGGGCAACAAACAGTAGATGATCCATTGTCTATCTTTTTAAACTAAAGCTATAATCTACCTGCTATCATTAGTTTTGGATCTATCCACTCATTTGCTACCATTAGTCTTGATTTCTGCATGCACCCCTTAGGCCTTACAAAATCTAACTAAATTTTTATTATGCTTGTCAGTTATTGTACACAATCGTACTGAACATGTAGAGAAAAAGAGAAGACTGTTGCGTGCGAATACAATGTCATGCAGACGCCGCTCCATGGTGGGCGAAGTGCCCCCCCCCCCCACCATTCCAGATTGTATTCCAGAGGAAGATAACTGTTTAGATGGGGATTTAGAGGGAGCCGACCACTCCTATTTACCACCTGAGGTGTTTGCTCTAACCTGGCATGCTGATGTTGATCATATCATGCATATGGCGCCTCGCATTGCTTACATTATTTATCTTATATATCATCAGCTTAGTTTAGATTTTCTTTGTGTGAATGCCACCTGTTTGGTTTCTATATCATACTTCCACCGTTCCTAAATATTTGTCTTTTTAGAGATTTCAACAAGTGACTACATGCGGAGCAAAATGAGTGAATCTCCACTCTTAAATATGTCTATATACGTTCGTATGTAGTAGTCCATTTGAAATCTCTAAAAAGGAAAATATTTAGGAATGGAGGGAGTATATGGGAATTATGCAATGCCATGTTTTACAGCCAGTTATCATATATGTGAATTATGCACCGCCATGTAGCCAGGCATCATATATGTGAATTATCTCATGCCATCTTTTTTCTCATTACGTATTCCATTTGTCGACGATTTGTGTATATTAAACTACTCTTCATGTGTATTAGCCATTTGAGCCGGTTATGGAAAAATCAGGAGTGAAAACAAGGTCTTCAGAGCAGGCAATGGTACCTATTGAAGCATACACTACAAAAAAAATACACTTCCGTGATGATACGTGTTTGTCATAGTAGGTCACGTTTTCTGTCATGCATGTACATCCATGAAAAATTTAAGACAGAATCAAGATAGTCATACCTGTGCTATCGTAGAAGTGTTCCATGACATTATCAAAAATTTCATCATGGAAGTGTCCACTTCCATGATGATAAATCGCGTCACGTAAGTGCTTTTCGTCGAGGCTAACCGACACGTGGCATCCACCGTAACGGAACACCGTTAAGCTATCGGGTCCGGTTTTGGATCCGATAACCCATTAACAGCCGGGATCAATGGGAAATTTCCACGTGTAAAATTCTGATTGGCCGGAGGGAACACCTGTCAGCTCGTCAGTGGGCCAGATGTCGCCCGTCCATTGGAGGAAACATGCCTACGATACGTCGACACGTGGCTGGGCCCAGCAGAGGCCCATATAGGTTAAAAAGGCCGGCCCAGTCAAAGGCCCATAGTACTTACTCAGGTACTAGTGGGCCAGCCCAATAACGGTCTGCTTAATAAAGGCCCATTTACGGCCCGAAGCCAGATCTGGCCCGTTAATTGTTCGCCGAATATTTGAGCCCATTTACGGCCCGAAGCTAGATCTGGGTCGTTAATTGTTCGCCGAATATTTGGGCCCATTACAGCCAGCTGACTTTCGCCCGTTAGAGGCACGACAGACATGGGCCCATTTCAGCCCGGTGTGACTTTCGGATCGAATGGCCCGTGCTGCCCATGGGCCATATATGGTCCGATACGACATCGCCCACTAACGGCCCGTGATAAAGGTGGCAACAGTTAAGCCTAACGTGACTTTGGGCCTGTTAAAGGCCTGCCGCATAATTCGCCCGCTGATGTGTACTAAGCTTTCGGCCTCTTAAAGGCCCATGATATCACAATAACTAAGGCCCGAGATATGTTTCGCCCGGTAACTCCTCAGGATATAACCGGGCCCAAAAAGGCCCAGTCTACATTTCACCCTGCTGAAGGCCCTTCGACGACTAGTGAAAATTAAGGCCCAACATGCATTTCGGCCTGCTAAAGGCCCATGGTTTCATCTGGGCCGTAACAGGCCAGTACAATATTCAGCCTGTTAATGGCCCTATGCTACCTGGGCCAAACTAAGCGCTGGGTCCACAAAAGGCCCAACTAAAATATAGGCCGGTGTAAGTTGTGGGCCTCGCGCAAAGTGTGAAGGCCCCAATCATTCGGGCCCAAGAAAGATGCAGGCCGGCCCAATTCGCTAAACACCAGGCCTGTTAGAGGCGAATGTTTCGGCCAAGTCGACTACATCTGATTTTTTTTCAGATAGCGAATGATGGAAGTAACTAGTAGGAATTAAGAACAAACCTACTCTATACAATAAAGAAATTACGACATAGTAACTAAGAATAAACCTACACTATACAATAAAGGATTTATTCTACTGGGCATCGAAGTTCGCCACCAGTGATCATAAAGCGCAATGAAGAAGCGGATTACAAAAACTGGGCACCATTGCAGCGTAACAAAATAATACCGAACCGAGACCCCTTCCGAGACAGTTCAAGAAAGGTTAGACTTGCGCGGCAACTGTTGCGCAAGCTGCTGAGCAAGGCTGTGAGACCAGCCTAGCATGCCGGTCATAGCTTCCAGGTGTAGCTGTTTAGCGATGAGGTTTTTATTGGTGTTCTTCGCAATCTTTCTTAGAGATAGGACTTCAAGTCGAAGTTGAGTTGCAGAATGCCTTTCAGCTAGAACTTGGGACTGAAGAAGTCGAACTGATTCGCATAACTAATTCGTGATCTTGTCTCGATTTGCTAGTCTCTAGTAACTTGAACATCTGCATCAAGACAAGACTTTGGGGTTGTCTCGCTATCTTCAAGATGTTTTGCTTTCTTTGCTGCAATATATGTTGGGTTTGTCTCACAACCTTCAGCAGACTTGTGCATGCCATCAGGAATATCACCCTGAAACAAAGCAGAGAGATGACTGGTTTTGCATGTGTATAAACAAAGATGATAACTGTGCTGTCAATTCCATCCAATTTCAAATTAGAAAATAAAGAGTAAGTTCAAAATATCAATAGCATAATTTGGCATTGTTTATAATGCGGGGAGCTTCACCACACTACTGGATTACCATGTCAACATAACAAGCATAGATGAAGGGCAAAGAAAATCATTGTATCTATTTTGGTTAATGTGCATGGCATGTTGTTCATATCATCAGCCACGTCAGTAAGATAAAACATGAGATGACAAGCGGCAAACGTGGGCTGCTTCACCACACACTGGATTATAGATCCACAAAAAAAAGCATACATATAGGGAGTATTGAGTAATGTGCATGGTACGAATAAGGAATTTGGTTTTATAAGTAAAACTTAGAACTTACGGTTCTTACGAACATGCATTTGGTAGAAACAGCAAACTAAACAGCAGTGAACGATAGGGAGTATGAGAAAATTAAACAACAGTTGAGGATCGTCAGTGTCAAAACCGGCGGATCTCGGGTAGGGGGTCCCGAACTGTGCGTCTAAGGCGGATGGTAACAGGAGGCGGGGGACACGTTGTTTACCCAGGTTCCGGCCCTCTCGATGGAGGTAAGACCCTACTTCCTACTTGATTGATCTTGATGATATGAGTATTACAAGAGTTGATCTACCACGAGATCGTAGAGGCTAAACCCTAGAAGCTAGCCTATGGTATGATTGTTGTTCTACGGACTAAACCCTCCGGTTTATATAGACACCTGAGGGGGCTAGGGTTACAAAGAGTCAGTTACAAGGGAGGAGATCTATATATCCATATTTGCCAAGCTTGCCTTCCACGCCAAGGAGAGTCCCATCCGGACACAGGACGAAGTCTTCAATCTTGTATCTTCATAGTCCAACAGTCCGCCAAAGGATATAGTCCGCTGTCTGGATACCCCTAATCCAGACTCCTCAAGAGTCTCCCTCTAACCAGGCTTCAATGATGATGAGTCCGCGTGTGATTGTTTTCGGCATTGCAAGGCGGGTTCCTTCTCCGAATACTCCATAGAAGATTTTGAACACAAGGATAGTGTCCGGCTCTGCAAAACAAGTTCCACATACCACCGTAGAGAGAATAATATTCCACAAATCTAATATGCTGATGCATTCGGTAGCATGACATCACACCACGGCCCGGTCATTATTCAAACCGTTTTTCTCAACCAGCCTCGGCACATATTGCGAGACGGTACCCTTATCATGGGATTCTAATCAATATGGATGTGGGTAAACCAACCGCGCCATCAATTACAGCGTTTGGGGAATAAGAGGTTTTACCAGGTAAGTGGGAGGCGCATCACCTCTTCCGTCCTTATAAGGGGACAAGGATTTATTCTTCTCACCCACGCCTTCCTCCCAGCTCATTCCCTTCTGTTCAAGCTCCAACGCTCAAGAATTCCTCTTCCCTGTCCACTAGAGATCCTCCGAAGATGTCCGGATCCGGAGTGGGAGGTAAATGGACGGCCTCTACCATCCAAGAGAAGGATATTAAAAAGCTTCGGAAGGCTAGGTATCTGGCCAAGAAAATCAGCCACCGTCTCCCGACGGCGGGACAGATCGTCCCTACTCCGGAACCCCACGACAGGGTTGTATTCCTTCCTCGTTTTGTACGCGGGCTGGGGTTTCCCCTCCACCCGTTCGTTCGAGGCATCATGTATTATTATGGGATCAATCTTCACGATATATCTCCTAATTCCTTCCTCAACATCTCGACATTCATTGTCGTGTGCGAGGCTTTTCTCCGCATTTCTCCGCACTTCGGCTTATGGCTGAAGATTTTTAATGTGAAGCCCAAGGTAGTGGGAGGCGAGCATGCCGAGTGTGGGGGCGCTATGGTGAGCAAGATGCCCAATGTCATACGGCCAACATGCACCTTTAATGATTCCGTCAAGGAGTGGCAATAGCAATGGCTTTATATCACTGAGCCGCGCAACACGGAATTGGCTGCTACTCCTGAATTTCGATCTGGCGCCCCCTTGCAGCTTACATCCTGGGTCAAGAAGGGCTTGAACCGGTCCTCGCCTGACGAACTGTCGGTGCTCCAGATGCCCATCAAATATATGGGAGACAAGAACATTGAACTTGTCAATGTGGTCCAGGTGATGCTAGTCTGCTGGATCCTGCCTTGCCAACACCGGACTTGCAATCTATGGGAATTCGATCCGGCCAAGCACCAGACCTTATGAGAGCTCTTCGGCTCATCACACAAGGACATCTGGAGGGTGCTTTTTAAGTCCAGCAAATCATGGCCGGACTCCGCCGAGGACCGCGGGTACCAACTGTCCCGTCCTGCAAGTTCGGTAAGTCATCATACCTTTTCCTCGCGTAACCCAAAGGAAACGCTTAATGTGTTTTGCACAATCTCCAGGGCTGGACGAAGAAGGCGGAGCGGATCCATTGTCCGCCCCCGCCTCAAGAACTGCCATCCCACTCTTGACGAAGATGCTGGTCCCGGCTCCTTACAAGGTGCCGAAGAAGACAGCCGAGAAGGAGGCCAAAAAGACCCGGGGCGTCCTTCGTCGTCGTGGCGCTTCGAACACAATATCAGAAGGTTCCGATGCCCATTCCGCCTCCGAAGAGGACGAGGAGGAGGAGGAATATGATTCCCCTGTGGGGGAAGAAAGAAGAGGACAGCCTCCGCACACTTGGAGGCTGAGCTGCCCAAAAGTGGAAAGGTTCCTCTTCCGGGGGAGTCCACTACCGCCGCCGACAGCAGCCTGGCATGGGATCCCAGGGACCAGCCCCTGGTGAACTTGTAAGTATATAAAATCCGAGTACGTTTGAGGCGTCCGGACTCATTGTGGCTTAGTATTTTAACTTAAGCCATATTTTTTGAAGTCCGACGAGGCCCCGTACCGAGCGATCCTCATCAGAGGACCTGCTGAGCTCAAATGCTATGGAGAGCGGGATGCCCCCAAAGGCCCCTTCCTCCGAACAGGCATAACACTGAGGCTTCGTCCCAAAAGGACCCCAGCCAAGGAGGAAAGGAAAAAACCATGAAGGCGGCGCCTGGAGGTCAAACCTCAGGGGCCGGACACGTGAGGGAAAAGATTCCCATGGGGGCTGACGGCGAAGGAGATCCTGAGTTTGGCTCCCAGCCGGATGCGATTCCAAAGACCTATACGGCTCCATAATCAAGCAAGCAGCCTCCTTCGGCTGGAAGGGGCGTGCCTGTTCTGTCAGCGACCTCTGTCTACCCAAAAGTGTCGGATGCTTTGTTGGTGGCACTGAAAGACGCCTCCATCGTTGATGAACATCACGCCCTTATGGGTGCGGTGATTAAGAAGATTCAGTCAACTGAGAGTGGACTGAACGAAGCCTGTATCAACCTTATAAGAGGCTTTGAGGTATGTTTTATGGGTTGTCGAAGAGTGTCATAGTATAGATTGTAGCCCCTGATACACTGTTCGGTGAAAGGAAGAGCCGAACAGAGGATCGAATTTATGATCGCAGGAAGACTCACTGAATGACATCAATTTCTCTTCTGTTATATGCAGGCGTCTGTAGCGGCTGCTGCTTCTCATACTGCGGAGATCTCCGGGCTGAATCAAAGTCTGGAGCGGGCCATAGAAGAACTTGGCCAATTGAAAATGCAGTTGAGGGATAAGCAAGGTATGCTCTAGTCATGTCCGCGTTTATTGCGAATGAATTTTTAGTATGAACTGAGCTTTATGACTTGCACTAGGTATTGTGACCGAAGTTGAAGCCCTTAAGAAGGCTCTGGCCGAGGCCGAGAAAAAGGCAGCCACTAAGCAGGCTCTTCGTGAGAAGCACGAGGCCAGGGTCATTAAAGCTGAGCAGGAGCTGCAAGAGGCCGTGATGAAGTGCGAGACCTTGGAGCAGAGTTTAACGGAGAAAGAATCCGAACTTACAAGGCTCATCAGGCCATGAGTGAGGCCCGGGAGGAAACCCACAGCGTCCGGCAGGAGATCCAAGAGGCGCAGAAGATCGCGGCGGGTAAGGATTTTTCTCTGTAAAACAAGTATTTGCGGCGAGAATTATCTTTCTAATTTTAAATTTGGAATTCTCAGGGGTATTTGTGGAGCTGCCCCGCAACATATCAGATGCTGCCCATTTCTACCGAGCCAAAGAAAGGAACACTTCGGATAAGCTCTTCTGGTTGCAGTATTTGGCTAAAAATTATCCGGTGCCTTTTGCCGATCAACTGAAATAGCTGATCGAACTGCAGAAGGCGGCGGAGCTAGCCATGAAGGATTTGATTATCCGGCTATGGCCTGCCGAGCCAATTCTGAATAGCTACTTTGGGCTCGTGAAGTGGCTTGTAAATGTCTGCCCTCGACTTGACGTCATCAAGCGGTCGGTCTGTATTGAGGGTGCGAGAATGGCCTTCGCCCGCGCAAAAGTGCACTGGGGGAAGATGGATGCTGAAAAGTTGATGACCGAAGGACCGCCGGAGGGGAAGGAGCACTGCAAGCCCGAATTATATTATGAAGGGGTCCTGAAAGGATCCTACCTTGCGGCAGAGCAATGTGCCAAGGACATTATATTTCCATGAATGTCAATCATGTTATCCTTTGTGAAGTTTGAACATGGTCGTTTATTTATTGCCTGTTGTATAAAAGTTTACCCTCCTGTGCGGCTGTTTTATATGTTAATCCTGAGAGTTGGCCAGTCGTCGGCTTCTGCCCCCACGTAAAAATACGGGGGTGTTCGGGATAAACCTGAGCAATCTTTATCCCAGTTTTGGGTCCTTCGAAGGAGGTGCTCAGCACAACGAACTAGGCAATCGGACTATAGGGCTTTATCACTCTCACTTAGCCATAGGAGCTTTAGTATGGTAGGCGCAGCCCCTGGTGTTCAGAAGACCGCACGAGGGGCTCTATAGGAACCTGATCGGAAGAAAAACCAATCCATCGCATGCTGCATTGGTTATGGCATTATGCGGAAGAAATCCTTAAAGATTTTGCAACCTCTCGAACAGCTGACCAACTCTCGTCGTATCATGACAGCCAGTTTTGGCTTTTTCTACCGAGGTGCTCATCCGGAAGAACCGGGACACAATCGCAGTAGTTCTCGCAGTGCTACCTTAGCCGATATAGTGGAACGTAAGGTACCAAAACATGGGAGCCGGGCAAACCCAACTATTGACCAAAGACATGATTCGGAGCTGATGCATATAGTGCTATAAGTTCGGGGTGCCGAACTTCCATGAAGGTGTTCGGACTTTATTTCTGTATTATGGGGAAGCCCCTGGCATATTTTAAGGCGTATCGCTATGTGCGGATGCCACTTTGACAAAAGAATTTCAATAGGAAATAACAGCAGATAAGCGTCATATAAATCCACATGTTGTATTTGGGTGGTACGTCTATGCGTATAGGTACAAATAATGTAATATAAAAAAGGGAATATTATTGCCAAACCTGCTGAGACCAGGTGGAAGAGGCTGAGTGCGGATCCGTAATATAACCGGATGGTCATTGTGGGGAATGTCTAAGGATTCCCTTACGCGTTCAAGCTGCCTTCATATAGCCCGTATGGTCAGCGCAAAGGTGAACCTGCAAAGGAAATGTAAGAAATATTTATGTGCCACACGGCGGTTGAGCCGCCGAGTTCGGCATGTCCTGGCCTTCGCCGGAGTGTTTAGTTGAGCCCTGGACGGGCCGGGCTATCCTTCCGCGAAGTAGGTCGGAGTCCCTTGACGGTGTCTGGAAGCCTGGACGTTGTCGGCGTTCCGGGAACGGGGTCCCTGACTTGTTTACCCGCGCCCGCGGCGTGGTTTCAAGCGGGGCCCAAGACGCCCAGCTTCATCAACTCAAGCTCAAGACCTCGTGAGGGGCTGAGATTGCTGGGCGCACGTGAACCTCCTCGTGAATAGCCTCGTCAGCAGGCTCGCGAGGAGGCGGAGAGATCAAGGCAGTGGTACCTCCCGAGGGTGCCCCGTGACGCAAGCCATGACGATCAAGGCCAGCGGGCGCTTAGCCCGCCAAGAAGGTCCTCATTACCCCTTTGGTGCAAAGGAGGCAAGCATGTGCCAAGGCATCGTGCAAAGGTTACCGCTTCGTGCAACAAGACCAAGACCAGCAGAACGGCAGGATGGAGGTCATTCAGGAGCCCAGACGCGCCACTGCTGAGTCTTTGGCAGCCAAGACCAACTTTAGTCAGACAAGTGTACTAGATGTTCCCTTCAAATGGCTAATTGTTGGCGCCTTCCCGCCATTATTTGGGAAGAGGCCTGTGGCCTCCTCTCTAAATAGGGCTAGCCACCACAGAGTGAGGGGACGAACACGAGAGAGAGAATCAAGATCACGAGAGAGAGAGAGAGAGATAGAGAGAGAGAGAGAGGCTAATCAACTCACCCAAGCAGCTTCATCGATCAGCTCAAGAACAGCCTCGCAGGCTGTTCTCCCTTGTATTGTTCATCATCAGCCCTCGAGGCAATCCACCACACCACACACTGGAGTAGGGTATTACACCACAACGGTGGCCTGAACCAGTATAAACCTCGTGTCTCTTGTGTTGTTCATCGTTCCTAGTTTAGATCCCTTGCAATCCATTCACGCGTGAACTGGTAGGGGAAAGATCTTCGTGCGCACCACAGTGTTCAAACCTCAAGGGTCTGCCAGAACCCGAAATCCGACATTTGGCGCGCTGTAGGGTGCGCCGATCTTTCTCCATCGGTCGCGCAGATCTCCGTCGGTTCATGGCCGACGCCGCCGAAGCCAAGGCCGAGTCGCCAGACGTTCCTGCCGGTGGACACCCCTGCTGCTCTCGCCGCTTACCGCTAACGCCGCCACCGTCCGGCGGGAACGAGCAGCAGGCTTCGCCCTCGCATCCATCGGTGAGGCGAGAAGGCCGCACCGCCACTCTTTGCTCGCTTCGCTGGTTCTTCGCCCCGCACGCAGCACGCCCATGGAGGCTCGAGCCGCGCCATCGCGCAAACGAAGCCTCAAGCATTGCCCTGCCGACGACGCTTCACGAGGAGTGGATCGACCGCTGCCGCCGAGCTCGTCTGCGCCGCAGGGGGCTCCCCGCCGCCCCTCTCGCTACTCGCCTTCACCTCGCTGGAGGCAGGGAGCCGGAGGTGCCCCGCCGCCTCCTTCCCAAGAAGGCGCCTGCTCTAAGGCGTGGCCCCAGGCCGAGACCTCCGTCCGGGCGCCTCGCGCAGCAAGAAAGGAGCTGCCAGAGATCCTCGCCCCAAGAAGGTGCTCGCGGTTCTCAAAGACGGAGCGCCGCGATCAAGGCCCAGCGCCACTGCTAAGACCCCTGCTGTTGCTCCAGCAGCAAAGGCGCTGGAACCCACAAGAGCAAGCCCGTGATCATCGAGAGCTCCAAGGGCTACCGCAGGCTGCCGCACCTTCATCGCCGAAGCTACACGAAGGCCGCGTGGCTCAAAGCAAGTTCAAGCCGCACTGGCTCGCTACGACAAAGACTGCCGACCCCTTTGAGTTCCTTCAGCTCTACGAAGCTGGGCATCGGGCCACCAACGGGACGAAAAGGTCATGGAGAATTGGTTCCCATGGCGCTGGCGACAGTGGCCCGAACTCGCTCTCGAACCCGGCTCCCGCACGATCTCCTCCTCGACGAGATGCGCACCGCTTCATCGCTAACTTCCAAGGCACTCGCGACCGCCTCCGGCCGTGAGCGACATGCGCCACATCAAGCAAAGAGCTGTGAGAGATCCCGCATACATTCAAGCTTCAACAACGCCTCCTCAAGATTCCTAAGGTGATCGAGGAGGCCATCATCTCAGCCTTCTCCGGCGGCGGCGTGGACGCCAAGATGAAGGAGGATCTAGCAATGCATGAAGACCTGTGCACATCTTTTGAGCTGTTCAACTTGGCGCACCAAATGCGCCAGGTCGAGGAAGGGCGCCTCCTCCTCGAAGTTTCCGCCGCCGATCCGAAGAGAAGAAGCCCAAGGACAAACACGTGAAGCGCAGGGGCTGCCGTGCTCGCGCGTAACCGCACACCAAGCGAGGCAGGATCAGCCCGAGTCATCCAAGGGCAGCCGGTACTGCGGTACCACGATCTCCACACCCACAACACCAACGAATGCCAGAGCTCAGGCCGCGGCGGTAGCGACGGCCGACGCCTCAACACAATGATCGGGCTACGGCCGAGGAGGAGGAAGAGGCGCAGGACGCTGGGAAGACCGTGACCCTCGCCAGGGATGGCGTGACAGACCTCGCGAGGACCGCTGGCAGGACTAGCCTCACGAGGGAGGTTGGAGAGACCAACATCGCGAGGATCACCCTCAAGGCAACGCAAGGCTCCCACCTCTGCCTCAGCCGCCAAGGAGGTACGAAGACAATCATGACGAGGGGCTGGGGCTTCAAGAGCCGCCATGATCGCTGCATCCCGGTGGTGCTCAGCCCCAGCCTCTCAGCGGATCTTCAAGCAGTTTGCTCGCAAGGTGAATGCAGTCCTCCCCAAGCCAGAGGCCACACGCCCTCTCAGGTGGTCATCGTGCGCTATCACGTTCAGCTTAGCGGATCAGCTCAAGTGCGCGGCAACGGCAGGAGTCCTCCCCATGCTTTGCTCACCAGTCATTAGCAACGTGTAAGTCACCAGGACCCTCATCGACGGAGGAGCAGGACTCAACATCCTATCTGTCGAGACATTCAACAATCTCCAAGTGCCATACAATCAGCTTCAGGCGACCAAGCCTTTCTCAGGAGTCACCGATGGTTCCACCGTCCCGATAGGGCAAGTTCGCCTTCCCGTCACCTTCGGACAGCGAACAACTACAAGATCGAGCTCATCGACTTCGACGCCGCCCACATTTGCTCGCCAGACAATGCCATCCCTGTACCCAGCTTTGGCCAAGTTCATGCAAAGTGACTCACCATGGCTACAATGTCCTCAAGATGCTGTGAAGCGGAGGAGTCATCACAAAGGCCTTGTGAGGAAAGGGATGCAGGTGTTTCTTGAGCGTGCCTTCCAAGCCGCAGCAATCAAGACCCAGATCAAAGGAGCGGAGACTTCCCGAGGCGACCCCAAGAAGAAGAAGGCTTCACCTGGTCCAAGCCCTCATGGGGTGCACTCCGAGGTGTGTCACAGGACTCGCGCCTGCTCAAGGGGCGCCACCCTCCCGACGAGATAGGAAGGCGCGCCTGGCGCCTCCTCAGCAGGCTCGGGGTTTTTCATGGCGAGCCACCGACCTAGCCGAGTCACGAGGAGGCGCCTGGCACCACTTGGAGGCGGCTTCAAGGCACGCTTCCGTCAGAAGGTATGAGGCAAGGAGGGCTAAACCCTCCATAGTTCATCGCGAGGAGCACCTGTGAGCTACAGGAGTCAAGAGTCATGCGCGGGCTGCCGCTGTTGCCCGCCGTGGCCCCACATCTAGGCGAGGATGCTGGGCTGCGACCTGCATCGACATACCAGGCTCAACCGAGCCGCTGCCTCAGAGCGCCTGCCCTCATGCGGCGGGCGCTGCAAGGGTCCACCACAGCCACGTCAGATGCCTTTCGCCCCGCCGAACACGATTGCCGCCCATCACGCCGGGCCGAGGTGCTCTCTAGAGGCTCAGGAGGTCAAGTGAAGCGCAGTCCCGGCGGAGATGGAGATGGCTCGAGGAACCTCAGACTCGAGCCTCCCGAGGCTCCTGTGTTCGTGAGGGCTCGGAGGGCTGGCTTCCTCGCCACGCCATCTCGCTACTCAACACCCCGCTGCCTCTCACCATATCAGTGACACCTTTCCAAGTTCCGCTTAGCCGGGAGCGCCTCGGGCTGCATCATTCCTAGGCTGCGGGTCCGCCCTCGCGATATGTATCCGCTTTTGCTTATGTTCTTTACTTACCTTGTTGGGGCGCCTCGGGCTGCATTATCCCCAAGCTGCTCGGGCTGCACCCAAATGGCGATGCTTTCTCCGCACCTATCTAGATGAATTTGCTTATTCATACATAACATGCTTGACCTCATCGCCGCCGATTGTCACCTACCTTTGAGCCGCTGTCCAAGACGGTGCTTGCGCACGGTCCATCCTCGCAACACCGAGCAACTGAGTGGTTGAGCTCGCCGCTGCAGCCCGCAAGGCGCCACCTCACCAAGCCCTCAAGGTTCTCGATCACTCCCTCGAGGACCAATGGTTGGTCTGGCAACCGAACGACGAACCTTGTTTCTCGTGATTGGTATGCGTGACCCGCCCAGATTAACGCCGGGCGGCCTCACAAGCCTTCTCCTCCTCTCCCGCGATCCGCTTGCATCGCTAAAAGGGGGGTACCGAGCATCGCGACTATGGGTTCTATCGCTCTCCAGCCTCACCCCGGCCTTGACCCACGGCATCGCGACCGTCATACCAGCGCGGCCGAGCTCGCCGAGGGCCGGAACCGAGGACATAGAGCATTAAGGAAAGCGCTGGGAGAGGGAAGAAGCTCATGAGGACCCAACCCAGCAACACTCACCTGCCGCCGCCAGACATCGACACCTCATCAAACGCCGCCCAAACACGCAAGATAAGTCACGCCAAAACTGATCCGACTCAGCGCTTAAACCTCGCCATCGCTGCTCTCACACGGTAAAGCTGCCTACCTTTCTTGCCCAAATGAGGCTACTTGAGCGCTTAAAGGGACCTCCCGAGCATCGCGACTCGTGGACTTTATCGACCTCGTGCCGCCACCTCCGGCCTTGACCCACGGATCGCGACTGTCATACTAGCTACGGCCGAAGCTTCACTGGGACTGGACTCACAAGCAGAGCACCAAAGCCCTCGTGAGGAAAGAAAGGGAAGCTGAGCTAGGCGAACAAGCATCTCGCACCGATTCATCATAAGGACATAATATTCACAAAACATGGCCAGCTCTCACATACCGCTGGGTGCTACTGATTCTTTGCAGGAAATAAAAGGTGCTAATCCTAAGGAACGCCAACACGCGCGTGCTCCGCAGAGACGCCATCATCAACAAGGCCACCAGCGCCGCGCCAACCCCATCCAGATCACCGCACCGTAGCCTCAAGCGCCACCAGTTCGGCGCGACGCGAGATCGGAGGCTCGAGCTGTCGCCGCCGCCTCCTGAGTCGCTGAAGCTCGGCGGAGGCGCTGACCTCCGGTCCCTTCGCTGCTGCCCGAGGAGCTGCCGAGGTGTCGATCGCGGCCTCGGTCCTGCCACGACGACGCCACGGCCGCCTCTTCTCGGGCAGCATTCCAGCCGGCGCCCTTCCGTCAAGACCTTGAAGAACATCAAGGAAGCGCCATCAGATTCTAGGTGGATCACGAGGGCGCCCGTCCAAGCAGACCTGGCGATCTCGCCCCAGCCTCGGGTCATGTAGACCTTGCCCGAGAGACAACCGCAACCTCCGCCCGGTCGCAGGGTGCTGCAGCCAGCGCTGCAACCGAGCTCCAGAGAGCCCTCTACGCGATCTCAAGGCTAAGGAGGGCGGAGACTAATCCAAGATTGAGGAGGCATGGCGTGTGGAGAACAGTTTCTCGGAGGAGCCCTTGGCATGGACTCAGGAGGAACAACGCTAGACCGCTGCGGATTCGCCGGCGCGCCGACGGGCGGCGGGCGTCCGTGGCGCTCGGCGTCTACTCCTTCAGGGCCCTCAATGCGGGCGTACAAGGGCAGCGGGAACCCTGGCGATGGCCACTCCTACCAGGGCCTCGACCCCTCCAGCCGGGTGCCCTCATCTTGGTGGCAGAGGGCTAGCCGTTTCTTCGGCGGAAGCGGGTCGGGACCCTCTCGGGGGGCCTTCCCCTTCTCTTCCGCAGAAAACCGGCGGATCGGAGACATTGTCGCAATGCGGAGCAAGGGCGAGGATGGAGAAGAAGGAATAACAAGAAGAGATGGACTGGAAGGGCTCGTGTCGTTCCGTACTTATAGCTGGAGGAGGCCAACCGTCGGCCTCCACGATCGCAGGTAATCATGACCCATTTCTGCATGCAGGGACTTGTCATGTCGTGCAGTTGCCGAGGCATTGTGGGGAAGTGGAGACGCCCACGACCAATCAATCGCCACGCTGGCGCCTAAGGTCAGCAGGTTGTTGGGCTCGCGGCGCCAGACTTGCCCTTCGCTTCTCGCTGCTGTTCGGCGCGCTTTGGGCCCGCTGGCTATCACTGCTTGCTTCGGGAACGGGGTCCCTGCACTTTCCTGCCTCGCGGCCCGCGGCGTGGCTCAAGTGGGGCCCAGCACGCCCAGCTTCATCAGCTCAAGCTCAAGACCTCGCGAGGGGCCAAGCTCGCAGAGCGGACGACGGAACCTCCTCAGAACAGCCTCACAGCAGGCTCGCGAGGAGGCGGAGAGATCAAGGCAGGTACCTCCCGAGGGTGCCCCGTGACACAAGCCATGACGATCAAGGCCAGCGGGCGCCAGCCCAAGAAGGTCCTCATTACCCCTTTGGTGCAAAGGAGGCAAGCATGTGCCAAGGCATCGTGCAAAGGTTACCGCCTGCAACGAGACCAAGACTAGCAGTAACGGCAGGATGGAGGTCATTGTGGAGCCTGTGACGACGCCACCGCTGTGAGTCTTTGGCAGCCGAAGACCAACTTTAGTCAGGACAAGTGTACTAGATGTTCCCCTTCAAAATGGCCAATTGTTGGCACCCTTCCCGCTCAATATTTGGGAAGAGGCCCAGGGCCTCCCTCTATAAATAGGTCTAGCCACCACAGAGTGAGGGGGACGAACACGAGAGAGAGAATCAAGATCACGCATAGAGAGAGAGAGAGCGGCGACCGAACTCACCCAAGCAGTTCATCGAATCAGCCCAAGAACAGCCCCTTGCGAGGCTGTTCTCCCCTTGTATTGTTCATCATCAGCCCTTGAGGCAATCCACCACACCACACACTGGAGTAGGGTATTACACCACAACTGTGGCCCGAACCAGTGTAAACCTCGTGTCTCTTGTGTTGTTCATCGTTCCTAGTTTAGATCCCTTGCAATCCATTCACGCGTGAACTGGTAGGGGAAAGATCTCCGCGCACCCCAGTTGTTCAACCTCAAGGGTCCGCCGAACCCAAATCGGCTGACGTCCGCCGATGTTCGGCCGCGAGGTGCCGCCGTTGTTTCAAGCATTAGGCAGTGGTGTGTATGTTGGGGCCGGGGGAATGTTCGGCCTTGCCATTAACCGTGATGACGCCACGTGGACCTGGCATCTTGAGCTTATGGTAGGCATAATGTGGCACCGTGTTGAACCGAGCGAATACGGTTTGTCCGAGCAGTGCTTGGTAGTTACTTCAGAAAGGGACGATTTCGAAGACTAACTCTTCGATACGGTAATTATCTAGTGGTCCGAAGACTACCTCAAGGGTAATGGAGCCTGTACAGCAAGCCTCCTCACCTGGTATGATGCCTCTGAAAGTGGCTTTAGTGGGTTTGATCACTGAATGATCAATAACCATCTTGCGCACTGTGTCTTGGTAAAGCAGATTTAGACTGCTACCACCGTCCATAAGGACTCTAGTGAGGCGGAACCAGTATATTATTGGGTCCAGGACTAGTGCGGCTGGATTGTCCTGACTGGCGTTGATCGGACGATTCGTGCGGTTGAAGGTGACTGGCCCCATTTTATATTGTGGGACGACAAGTTTCGTTGAGGCACCATCCCTAAGGATGGATATCCGGTCCGAGTTGGTAATTTGGGTGGTATGTACCACGTTCACCGATTGAATATGTGGGGGAAATTTCTTTTGTCCTCCTGTGTTCGATGGTATGGGCTCTTTGTCGCTATCGTCGCTTTGAGACCCCCCTTTGTCTCTGGCGGCTGCCCTGCCGGCTTGTTTGAAGACCCAGCATTCTCTGTTGGTATGGGTGGCTGGTGTTTCTTTGGTGCCATGAATTTGGCATTGGCGATCGAGTATGCGGTCCAGACTGGAAGGATCCGGATTTTTATTTTTGGGTGGCCCATTCTGCTGACCGGACTTTGAGCCCCTGAACCCGGCATTAACTGCCGTGTTTTCAGTGTTTTCACCATATTTGCGGCGCTTATGTTTGTTGCATTGTGGCTTGCCGTTGCTATCCCTGGCTTCTGATGTGTCAGGTTTGCTTGCTGTATTGGTACTACGAGCCAACCAGTTGTCTTCGCCCGCACAAAAGCGGGTCATGAGTGTTGTGAGGGCTTCCATGGATTTTGGCTTCTCTTGGCCGAGGTGTCGGGCGAGCCATTCGTCACGGATGTTATGCTTAAATGCCGCTAAGGCCTCTACATCCGGGCAATCGACAATTTGGTTTTTCTTGGTTAGGAACCGTGTCCAGAATGTCCTGGCCGATTCCCCTGGCTGCTGAATTATATGACTTAAGTCATCAGCATCCGGTGGTCGCACATAAGTTCCTTGTATGTTTTCTAGGAATGCATCTTCCAAATCCTCCCAATTGTTGACGGATTCTGCTGGCAAGCTATTCAGCCAATGCCGAGCTGGTCCTTTGAGTTTTAGTGGGAGGTACTTGATGGCGTGTAGATCATCACCGCGGGCCATGTGGACGTGGAGGAGGAAATCCTCAATCCATACCGCGGGGTCTGTTGTACCATCATACGATTCGATATTTACGGGTTTAAAACCCTCTGCGAATTCATGATCCATTACTCGCCAAAGGAAGCATAGGGGTGTGCGCGCCTGCGGCCGGGCTATATCACGACGCAGTTCATATGAGTCTTGTGTGCTGTGTTCGGCCCGGCCGGATTTACTTTTGCTGTATCCGGTGTGACGGTCATCGTCCCGCGTAGGTGCGAGCCCCCGTGATCCGTAGATAGATCTTGCGTATTTTGCCCTGTTTTCCATTATGTCTCGCAGGTCCCGCGTGTTGCCCCGTGCCTTGGTATTTTTGTTTGAGTGGCGACGGGGTGCAGGCTGGGTTTCAGGCTGTAATGCCTCTCTGTCTCGGCCACGAGGTGGCCGATCAGCCACATCATACGCTGGTGATGTAGGTTTCAATGCTTCCTCCTCGAGTCGGGGTAGCAACCTGTGCTTGGGGTAACCCTTAGATGGGCGTTCGAGTTCGTATTCCTCAGCCACAAGGACTTCAGTCCATCTATCTGCTAGCAAATCTTGATCAGCTCCAAGATGTTGCTGCTTTTTCTTCAAGCTATTTGCTGTGGCTATAAGCCGGCGCTTAAAGCGCTCCTGCTCAACGGGATCCTCAGGCACGATAAATTCTTCGTCGCCGAGGCTCACCTCGTCTTCGGAGATAGGCATGTAATTGGCATCCTCCGCTTCTCCGTCTGCTGCTTACTCAGGAGGGCTGGCTTGTTCATCCTCCGGCTCTAAATCTTGCTGGAGGGGATTGTCGTCGTCTTTGGCACTGTCCGGAGTGCTATTATCTCCTGTGCCGGTATCACCACTTTTGCTGTGGCGAGACTTAGAGCGGTGCCGCTGACGTCGGCGCTTGGGTTGCTTCTTGGAGGGATCATCCTCCGCTGTCTTATCACCATTGCCTTATTTGGGTGTATCCACCATGTACATACCATATGATGAGGTGGCGGTCCAGTGCCCTGTGGGCAGTGGTTCCTATTCGTCTCCTGCATCGTCGTCCATACCGTCGATGTCTTCGGAGTCGAAGTCGAGCATGTCGGTTAAATCATCGATAGTGGCTACTAAGTGGGTGGTGGGTGGGGAGTGAATTTCTTCGCCGTCCGCATCCCATTCTAGCCGGACATAGTTCGGCCAAGGTTCTCCTGACAAGGAGAGAGACCTCAATGAGTTTAGCACATCGCCGAAGGGCGAGTGCTGAAAGATATCTGCGGAGGTGAACTCCATGATCGGCACCCAATCAGATTCGATAGGCATGGGCGCAGGCAGCTCGGAGCCTGTGGCCGGGGACGAATCCAATTGTTCGGAAGCACGGTTCTCGATAGGGGTAAAGTCAGTACTCGGCTCTATCACCACTGAGAGTGCGGGCTCCAAGGCGGGGTCTATCCGCCCGTCCTCGGATGGCGCAATTTGCTCCGGATCGGGGGCCGGAGTGATTGCAGGTGTGATCTCCTGAACACTGTCCGACGGCAGAGCTATATCATGCTCGTCGTGATCGTGCGGCGCACCTGGCAAGGGCTCGAATCCGTCGAAGATCAAGTCCCATCGGATGTCGGCAGTATAATTCAAGTTTCCGAACCTGACCTGGTGGCCAGGGGCATAGCTCTCGATCTGCTCTAGATGACTAAGCGAGTTGGCTCAGAAGGCGAAGCCCCGAATCACGAAGATCTGTTCGGGAGGAAGACCTCACCTCGACCGCATCGTTACGGTGATCGAAGGAGCCATCAAGCCTTTGCGGTGACGGCACGCAGGAACTCTCAATGAAAGCACCAATGTCGTGGTCAAACCGCGGATCTCGGTAGGGGTCCCAACTATGCGCCTAAGGCGGATGGTAACAAGAGGCGAGGGACACGATGTTTACCCAGGTTCGGGCCCTCTCAATGGAGGTAATACCCTACTTCCTGCTTGATTGATCTTGATGATATGAGTATTATAAGAGTCGATCTACCACGAGATCGTAGAGGCTAAACCCTAGTAGCTAGCCTATGGTATGATTGCTATTCTATGGACTAAACCCTCATGTTTATATAGACACCAGAGGGGGCTAGGGTTACACAGAGTCGGTTACAAGGGAGGAGATCTATATATCCGTATTTGCCAAGCTTGCCTTCCACGCCAAGGAGAGTCCCATCCGGACACAGGACGAAGTCTTCAATCTTGTATCTTCATAGTCCAACAATCCGGCCAAAGGATATAGTCCGGCTGTCTGGATACCCCCTAATCCAGGACTCCCTCAAGGATAAAGGCTTTGGAAGGACTGACTTACATTAACAGTTAACACCGGCTTTATAATGCCCTTCTCCATGTCAATGGAAGGATAACTAAAGAATTTCAGCGCATAATCTTCTTCAATAGCATTGCCTTTACTCTACATTTTGTAGAGAGTAATTATAGATATGATAATACTGGAAGGGATAGAGGATAATGAAGATAAGATGCAGATTGATGCTACATAATCAACTACCAATCCCTCGAAGTACAAGTGTTACAGGACAAAATGTAATTGACAAGAGCAATGGGCTACACTCTGCACTGGCATTGTCTGTGTATTCTACTTTTGGTAAGATTAAATATAGATCTGATCTCTTTAGTAAATGGTGGGCTAGGGAGATAAGATGCGAATGCTACACACGAACTCATCTTCTTCCCATAATACAAGAGTGTTTTGAACACCGTGTATAGTACAAAACGTTCTTATATTATGGGACGGAGGGAGTAGCTATTAATGTCAGTACAGTGATAGACGACGTTCAGTCCTTACAAGAGGACTGCAGAGCTAAACCTCTTCAAAAGCATTGGGTTGATTCTAAATTTACGTAAGAGTCCACACGGATCTTATAATGTCCACCAAATGGACAATAACGAGGCTAACATGTTGTCACGCCCAAGATGCGACCCTATCCAAAAGGAACTCGAAGGTCCCACCAAGGATAGAAGCGCATCTTGAAGATGCTTTTGCAAGGTGGATATCATTACATCAACATTACATAATAGATGGGGATACATACATAAGGAACAAATGTCACAAGAATACATCAACATCATCTTACATAAGAACAACATCCGTCTACGGATGGAACATAAACAGAAACTCAAAAAATATCCACCCTGCTAGCCCAGGCTGCCGACCTGGAACCTATCCCCTGATCGAAGAAGAAGCAGAAGAAGAACTCCAAAGTAAGCAAACATCGCTCTCGCGTCATGATCATCACAAACTTGTACCTGCAACTGTTGTTGTAGTAATCTGTGAGCCACGAGGACTCAGCAATCCCATTACCATGGGTATCAAGACTAGCAAATCTTAAAGGGAAAGGAAGGGGTAAAGTGGTGAGGTTGCAGCAGCGACTAAGCAAGTATGGTGGCTAACATACGCAAATAAGAGCGAGAAGAGAGCAAATGGAACGGTCGTCAACTAGTAATGATCAAGATGTGATCCTGAACTCCTACTTACGTCAAACATAACCCAGAAACCGTGTTCTCCTCTCGATCAACCCCGAAAAGAGACACTCACGGTTACGCACACGGTTGGTGTATTTTAGAAGAGTTTACTTCAAGTTTACTACAACCGGATATTAACAAATTCCCATCCGCCACATAACCGCGGCACGGCTGTCGAAAGTTTATACCCCGCAGGGTGTCCCAACTTAGCCCATGATAAGCTCGCGATCAACGAAGGATATTCCTTCTCCCAGGAAGACCCGATCAGTCTCGAATCCCGCTACAAGGCATTTCGACAAAGAATAAAACAAGACCAGCAAAGCCGCCCGATGCGCCGACAATCCCGATAGGAGCTGCACATATCTCGCTCTCGTGGCAACACCGGATGAGACTAGCTACGAGTAAAACCAGCCCTCGTGTTGCCTCAAGGTGGCCCCAGCAGTAGCTCGGTTCGACCAGCACTTAGAGAAGCACTCGCCCGGGGAGGGGGCTAATAAAGATGACCTCGAGAGAGCGACTCCCAAGGGAAAAGTAGGTGGTGGTGAGGCAAATGGTAAAACCAAGGTTGGGCCTTGCCGAGGAGTCTTATTCAAAGCGAACTGTCAAAGGGGTCCCATAAATCACCCAACCGCGTTAGGGACGCAAAATCCGGGAACATAATACCGATATGACGGAAACTAGGACGGCAAGAGTGGAAAAAAACACCAGGCATAAGGCCGAGCCTTCCACCCTTTACCAAGTATATAGATGCATCAATAATATAAGAGATATTGTGATATCCCAACATAAACATAATCCAACATGGAGCAATCTTCATCTTCACCTGCAACTAGCAACGCTATAAGAGGGGATGAGCAAAAGAGGTAACATAGCCAAGCAACGGTTTGCTGGGAAGGGTGACAACGTGTTAGAGGTTCATGGCAATTTGGGAGGCTTGAGCAGCAAGTGATAGGTAGCGCAGCATAGCGATAGAACGAAGTAACTAGCATAGCAATGATAGTAATGAGATCCAAGGTGACGGTCATCTTGCCTGAAATCCCGCTTAGGAAGAAGAACGAGTCCATGAAGAAGATGAAGCCACGAAGACGAACCAAGCGTGAGATTTAACTAATCCTCACGATCGCAACGAAACGGGAACTATCGAGAAGAAGCACACAACAAGGTAAACACACCACACATGAACAAGACATGATGCACAATCAGGCATGATGCATGACAAGCTACATGAAGCTACTCATGGCAAGAGATGATGCAAACAAGAGCAGCACATCAAAACAAGTTTAAATGAGGCCGGAAACAACATATAACAATTCCGGTAAGTCCTCATATGCAAATTTCGAAATTGGTCCAGAACTGAATAACTTTATGTTCAAGTTGTTAAACAGCAAGTTAAGATGCACCACGATGATCTACACGAAATTCTAGTCAAGTTACATATAAAGTTCATTAGATTCGGAGCTACGGCCTAGAAGATATGAGCAAAACAAGTTAAACATGGCATTGATGCAAAATGCATACAAACCTCAAGCAAACACTCTCAAAATAAGGATGCAACATGATAATATGAAACTACATGCAAAATCACGCAAGTTTCATATAGATTACACTCAAAACGGAGCAACGGTTCAACACATGCACACTATACAAGTTTAAAGGACGAGCTGTCCAAAACAGCAACTAGGCATATTGCAAACACCTAAACAACACGCTACAACACCTTAACATGATAACAAAAGGCATGTACGTGATGTACAGGTAAAGCATGACAAAACATGAACACTGAGCTATGTCCAGAAACTACTAGAACATGATCAAAAGGACATGGCAAGATTGCAAATAATAACAGTTTCAGACTTATCAGGAAATAACATCAAGTTGCAATGTTTAGAGCTATCAAACAACATTTTACAGGAACTTATCATGGCAAACAAAAGCATGGCATGATACTACTAAATGCATAGAACAAAAGTCCTTTACTGACCATGAGCCAAAAAGGATCAGAAGATATGATGGCACCCATGTAAACATGGCAAGTTATATTACAGATTCATACATGGCAGGAACAACAATAAGTAGGCATGTTGGTGAGCTTGAACCACTCACCACAGAGTAATACATGGCATGGCAAGGCAACCAACAGTAAGAATACATGTTTATGAAGCTAAGCATGGCAAGAGAAAGTTCATAGAGTGCATGGATCACTAACAACAATCATGGAAACATTGAACTTAATGTTAACAGGCTGACAGCAACATTATTTAGCAACTTTGAGAGCAAGATAACAGCATGTTACAGCAGGCCATAAATGCAACCAGGGGCATGAATGGATAGAGAAAGACATGTACAACAAAACACCATTAGTGAACATCTCCATATTATTCATAGAATGACTTGTAGCAGCAGGTTAACATAGCATCATGATATAGCAGATTCAGACATGCAAAACAGCAACAGCAAGTACCCTACTTAACAAGCTTGATTCACTCACTACAGGAATCACAAAAATACATGGATAGCACCCCTGTAAAGATGGCATGACATAGATCAACACACATGTAGACATCAACCTCATAGGATGCACACATCAAATGCCACAAAAATGACAAATCATCAAGTTATAACAGTTTCAGCAGATTAACATCATATAACACTCTTGAAACGAAGATTCAGGCATCAAGATGGACCCAAATGAATATGATGCAATGGAAATAAATGAAGTACTCATTGAGACGAACAATTTGACATCTTATACGCACAAAACGAAGTAGTATGCAGCAAGTTATGATGCGTTGAACATGGCATGATTATGCAAAATATTACGGGAACTTAGAGAAATTTCAGGGGGTCAACCTCGGGTCCGCACGGTTTTCGAGGATCGCCGGGGAGATCGCCGGAGCAGACGGGGAAGTCGCCGGGGAGGTCCGGAGATGGCGGGGACGGCCGGAGGGAGGCGCCGGCGGGTTGGAGCGGCGAGATCCGGCCCTCCCGCGGCCGGATTCGCCGGAGGTGGAGGAGGAGGCGCTGGCCGGCGAGGTCGCAAGGCCCGGCGGCCGGGGCTCGGGGTCAAGGGGCCGGGCGACCGCAGGAGGAGGCGGAGGACGCGCGGGCGGCGGAGGCGGAGGCCGGGCGGCGGGGACTGCGGGCGGTGGCGGCTCGGCGACAACGGCGCTGGAGATTCGGCGGCGCGCGGGCGAAAGGCGGGCGACGGAGGCGGAGGCGACGGAGCTGGGGCCCCGCTGGCTGGCGGGGCGGGCGGCGGCGCGCTGGGCGCCGGGCCATGTGGCGGCGCGCCATTGGCTGCGGCGGGCGGCGCGGGCGAAGCGGACATGTCCGGCGCGACGCGGACATGTCCGGTGGCGGCGGGGAGGATTAGGCTAGGGTTTCGTCTGCGCGAAAAATCCGTGGGGAGCACATATAAATAGGTAGAGGGAGCTAGGAGAGTCCAAATGAGGAGCGGTTTTCGGCCACGCGATCGTGATCGAACGTCCGAGAGCATGGAGGGAATTAGATGGGTTTTGGGCCACTTTGGAGAGGTGTTGGGCTGCAAAGAGAAGGAGGCTTTACTGCTACTTCGTTAACTGTTGAGTACTAAACGACCTCCAAATGGCACGAACTTGACACGCGGTTCACCGTGGTATACCAAGGCTGCTTGGCAAGACTCGGCCATTCCGAGAACGCTTAACACCCGCATACCTAAAAGAGGTAAAAGGGGCGCCGGGGGATATAGGAGTGCCGGATTGCAAAACGGACAACGGGGAAAAAGCTCGGATGCATGAGAAGAACACGTATGCAAATGTGATGCACATGACGACATGATATAAAATGCAGATGATGACATGGCAAAGTGCAACACGCAAGCACATGACATGGCAAGGACGGCGAATAACTGGCAAACACCTGGCGCATCAAATCCGGGGCGTTACAACACTCCTCCACTAACAAGAGATCTCGTCCCGAGATCTTAGGACCGAGACGGAAGAGAAAGAGGAAGAGGCGAAACAAGAACTCAAGATAAGAAGCAAAGAATCGAGAGCACTCGATAAGAAGAGAGGAACGACGAGAATGACGAGAATCGAAGGCTCACGGAATCAGATAGACTATGAAACAACTCCTATTAGAACGAGATAAGAAACAAATAAGACTGAAAGGATTTAGGCAGCACTCCGGCTGAAACATGTAGGAATAGAACACGAGCTTCAGAGGATGGAACGATACTTGATGAAGACATGACACAAAACCTCTGGAAAGAATTGAAAGAGTTGAATGAAAAGAATGGAGTAGAAAATGACAATTTGTGCCACGAATGAAATAGAAAGCATCTTTAGAAGGAAGGTTATAACGAGTTGTTGAGAAAATGAACAACGAAAAGAATAAGCTTGTTGTGGTCTTATAGGTAACATCTCAAGATATAAGGTGATAACCGGCCACAAATGGAAATGATTAGATAGCTGAGAAGAACGAAGAAAAGCAAAAATCCACTTCAAAAGAATACGGAGAATTAATTGCACTCCGAGATGCGAGAAGAAAAGATACTTGAACTCCACCAACAAGAATCTTGATGAACTCTTGAAGAATGAATTAAATCATGAAGAACCACCATGAAGAACTATGGTAACAAAAGGATGACGAGATAAAATGAAGGAAGAAAGAATAAGATGAGCCTGCGATGAATTAGATGGAGGATTCCGACGAAATGGCCGAGGAAATTTGAACTCCGGAAAAGAAAAGTTGAAAACATTAGGAACTAGAATCTATTCCTCATGAACAAACTCCGAAGAAAAGGATTAATCACTTTGAGGAAATAAGAATAAGATTTATTGTATGCTTATCCTTCATCAAATTAAATTGATGACAAGCAATGGATTTTTCATACTACTTATTCTTCTTGAAAAAGGATTGAGGGGGGTAGCACAAAACTTGAGAAGGTCTTCATGGACCACCGGTAGGATTGAAAAGAACGAATGGATTAATATGATCATCAAAGAAAAGAATCTTGAACGAACACCGTAAGAATTCGGAAATGACTGATGAAAGAGAATGAATCACCGGGAAGAATTAGAAGAACCAATAAGCTAGAGGGGATTTAGATGAAAAAGAACAAAGAGATCATGAGCTGATTAAAGAACACTTGAACGAGGCACCGGGATAAATAGAGAACGATAACTGGAATGATGGCCTCCGGTGAAAAGAAATGGAAAAACAACTCCTGACATACTCCGGATGGTTGAGAAAAAGAATATCTGACAAATGGAATAATTCGAGAGGCTGATATGAAGCTAGAACCACAAATCTTCGGGAGGACGGACAAGGTTTAGAGGAAAAACTCTTCTTCGGCCTTCAAATATCGACGGGAAACACCACAAAATTACTGGGATACTCCGGGAGAATGAAAAAAGAAGAGGTTGAGCCAACAATGAAATGATTCGAAATCGATCTTGGAAAAGGCAAGTGACTGATGATATTCATTCTTACGCCACACTTGAAAAGAATTTGGGAATAACTCCGGGAATTAGAAGAGTCGTAAGATCCTCGGAAAAGACCCGTGGATTAGGCCCATCAATAGATAACACCGCCGGAAAGGATTGTTGAAGAGATAGATGATGCACCGAACAATTGAAATATTAGAATGAGGTGATAACCTCAATTAATTCAAACATAGACGAATCTCCTGAGATGTGTTGAACACTCCGGAAGGATAAATTGGCGAGAGGCGAACGAGCAGAGAAAACACTTGATCCAAGGAAAAGAATGTGATCAACCCGAAAAACTTAAATTGAGTGCACCGAAAAAAGAAAGGGATGAAGAATGACGAACAAGACGAGAATTCACCGGTTGAAATAATTGAGGGAAGACTGAAGAGGCTCCACACGAATGGAATTGATGGTCGGAAGAAACTCGAACTCCGGGAATACTAGGGTGGAGGGCGGAAAACAAAGACAACTTGAAGGGGAAACCGATTTAATATCTTGAAGAGAAAACACCAGTTGAAATCATTGAGGAAAGAAAGCAAAGACTTCGCACGAGTAGGATGGATACTCAATTATGGACTCCGGTTCCGAGAGGAAGAAGGGAGGGCGGGTGGAAAAAACAAGGACAACTTCGGACAAGGAAACAACGACGAGAGAGAAAGAACTGACGACTGATCTTGCAAAAGACAACGAGGGTCGAATCCACTCGAAGAGAAATGCGCCGGATTGAAAAGAGGATGGGAAACGAACGAAAACTAACCGCGTGATCCTAAAGAAAAATTTGAAGGGGAAAGAGGAGTAATTCAAAACACCTACGTCAGGATTCCTTACCAGAGCAACGAAGGGGCTGAGGAGTAAAAAGAATTCTTACTCTTCGATATAACTAGACTCAGAAAACAATTTTCTTCTAGACTCAACAACGGCCAAACTACACGATCAATCAAGGGGGCTCCTAAGGTCGGTCGAGGCTCTGATACCAACTTGTCACGCCCAAGATGCAACCCTATCCAAAAGGAACTCGAAGGTCCCACCAAGGATAGAAGCGCATCTTGAAGACGCTTTTGCAAGGTGGATATCATTACATCAACATTACATAATAGATGGGGATACATACATAAGGCACAAATGCCACAAGAATACATCAACATCATCTTACATAAGAACAACATCCGACTACTAACAGAAACTCAAACAATATCCACCCTGCTAGCCCAGGCTGCCGACCGAACCTATCCCCGATCAAGAAGAAGCGTAAGAAGAACTCCAAAGTAAGCAAACATCGCCTCGGCCATGATCATCGCAAACCTGTACCTGCAACTGTTGTTGTAGTAATCTGTGAGCCACGAGGACTCAGCAATCCCATTACCATGGGTATCAAGACTAGAAAAGCTTAAAGGGAAAGGAAGGGGTAAAGTGGTGAGGTTGCAGCAGCGACTAAGCAAGTATGGTGGCTAACATACACAAATAAGAGCGAGAAGAGAGCAAATGGAACGGTCGTCAACTAGTAATGATCAAGAAGTGATCCTGAACTCCTACTTACGTCAAACATAACCCAGAAACCGTGTTCTCCTCTCGATCAACCCCGAAAAGAGACACTCACGGTTACGCACACAGTTGGTGTATTTTAGAAGAGTTTACTTCAAGTTTACTACAACCGGATATTAACAAATTCCCATCTGCCACATAACCATGGGCACGGCTCTCGAAAGTTTATACCTGCAGGGTGTCCCAACTTAGCCCATGATAAGCTCGCGATCAACGAAGGATATTCCTTCTCCCGGAAGACCCATCGCCTCGGAATCCGGCTACAAGACATTTCGACAAGAATAAAACAAGACCAGCAAAGCCGCCCGATGCGCCGACAATCCCGATAGGAGCTGCACATATCTCGCTCGTGGCAACACCGGATGAGACTAGCTACGAGTAAAACCAGCAATCAGGTTGCCTCAAGGTGGCCCCAGAGTAGTTTCGGTTCGGACCAGCACTTAGAGAAGCATCGCCCGGGGGCTAATAAAGATGACCCGAGAGAGCGGCTCCCAAGGGAAAAGTAGGTGGTGGTGAGGCAAATGGTAAAACCAAGGTTGGGCCTTGCTGGAGGAGTCTTATTCAAAGCGAACTGTCAAGGGGTCCCATAAATCACCCAACCGCGTTAGGGACGCAAAATCCGGGAACATAATACCGATAAGACGGAAACTAGGACGGCAAGAGTGGAACAAAACACCAGGCATAAGGCCGAGCCTTCCACCCTTTACCAAGTATATAGATGCATTAATAATATAAGATATATTGTGATATCCCAACATAAACATAATCCAACATGGAGCAATCTTCATCTTCACCTGCAACTAGCAACGCTATAAGAGGGGCTGAGCAAAAGCGGTAACATAGCCAAGCAACGGTTTGCTGGGAAGGGTGACAACGGGTTAGAGGTTCATGGCAATTTGGGAGGCTTGAGCAACAAGTGATAGGTAGCGCAGCATAGCGATAGAACGAAGTAACTAGCATAGCAATGATAGTAATGAGATCCAAGGTGACGGTCATCTTGCCTGAAATCCCGCTAGGAAGAAGAACGAGTCCATGAAGAAGATGAAGCCACGAAGACGAACTAAGCGTAGACGAACGAATCCTCACGATCGCAATGAAACGGGAACTATCGAGAAGAAGCACACAACAAGGTAAACACACCACACATGAACAAGACATGATGCACAATCAAGCATGATGCATGACAATCTACATGGAGCTACTCATGGCAAGAGATGATGCAAACAAGAGCAGCACATCAAAACAAGTTTAAATGAGGCCGGAAACAACATATAACAATTCCGGTAAGTCCTCATATGCAAATTTCGAAATTGGTCCAGAACTGAATAACTTTATGTTCAAGTTATTAAACAGCAAGTTAAGATGCACCACGATGATCTACACGAAATTCTAGTCAAGTTACATATAAAGTTCATTAGATTCGGAGCTACGGCCTAGAAGATATGAGCAAAACAAGTTAAACATGGCATTGATGCAAAATGCATACAAACCTCAAGCAAACACTCTCAAAACAAGGATGCAACATGATAATATGAAACTACATGCAAAATCACGCAAGTTTCATATAGAGTACACTCAAAACGGAGCAACGGTTCAACACATGCACACTACACAAGTTTAAAGGACGAGCTCTCCAAAACAGCAACTAGGCATATTGCAAGCACCTAAACAACAAGCTACAGCACTTTAACAAAAAAGGCATGGACGTGATGTACAGGTAAAGCATGACAAAACATGAACACTGAGCTATCTCCAGAAACTACTAGAACATGATCAAAAGGACATGGCAAGATTGCAAATAATAACAGTTTCAGACTTATCAGGAAATAACATCAGGTTGCAATGTTTAGAGCTATCAAACAACATGTTACAGGAACTTATCATGGCAAACAAAGGCATGGCATGATACTACTAAATGCATAGAACAAAAGTCCTTTACTGACCATGAGCCAAAAAGGATCAGAAGATATGATGGCACCCATGTAAACATGGCAAGTTATATTACAGATTCATACATGGCAGGAACAACAATAAGTAGGCATGTTGGTGAGCTTGAACCACTCACCACAGAGTAATACATGGCATGGCAAGGCAACCAACAGTAAGAAGACATGTTTATGAAGCCAAGCATGGCAAGAGAAAGTTCATAGAGTGCATGGATCACTAACAACAATCATGGCAACATTGAACTTAATGTTAACAGGCTGATAGCAACATTATTTAGCAACTTTGAGAGCAAGATAATAGCATGTTACAGCAGGCCATAAATGCAACCAGGGGAATGAATGGATAGAGCAAGACATGTATAACAAAACACCCTTAGTGAACATCTCCATATTATGCATAGAATGACTTGTAGCAAAGAAAGTTAACATAGCATCATGATATAGCGATTCTGACATGCAAAAAGCAACAAAGAAGTATCCTACTTAACAAGCTTGATGCACTCACTACATGAATCACAAAAATACATGGATAGCGCCCCTGTAAAGATGGCATGACATAGATCAACACACATGTAGACATCAACCTCATAGGATGCACACATCAAATGCAACAAAAATGACAAATCATCAAGTTATAACAGTTTCAGCAGATTAACATCATATAGCACTCTTGCAACGAAGATTCAGGCATCAAGATGGACCCAAATGAATATGATGCAATGGAAAGAAATGAAGTACTCATTGGGTCGAACAATTTGACATCTTATACGCACAAAACGGAGCAGTATGCAGCAAGTTATGATGCGTTGAACATGGCATGATTGTGCAAAATATTACGGGGACTTAGAGAAATTTCAGGGGGTCAACCTCGGGTCCGCACGGTTTTCGAGGATCGCCGGGGAGATCGCCGGAGCAGACGAGGAAGTCGCCAGGGAGGTCCGGAGATGGCGGGGACGGCCGGAGGGAGGCGCCGGCGGGTTGGAGCGGCGAGATCCGGCCCTCCCGCGGCCGGATCTGGCCGGAGGTGGAGGAGGAGGCGCGGGCCGGCGAGGTCGCGCGGCCCGGCGGCCGGACTGCAGGCGCGGGCGCCGGCCGGAGTGCAGGCGGCGGCGAGGCGCGGGGCGCTGGGGCGGCCGGGCGCGACCGCAGGAGGAGGCGGAGGACGGCGTGGCGGCGGGACCGGCGCGCAGCGCGGCCCGGCGACGGCGGCGCGGAGATCCGCGATGGAGCTTGTTGGCGAAGCCGCGGGCGACGGAGGCGGAGGCGGACGGGCTGGGCCCAGCGCTGGCTGGCGGGCGGGCGGCGGCGCTGCAGCGCCGGGCTACGTGCGGCGCGCCATTGGCTGCGGCGGGCGGCGCGGGCGAAGCGGACATGTCCGGCGCGACGCAGACATGTCCGGTGGCGGCGGGGAGGATTAGGCTAGGGTTTCGTCTGCGCGAAAAATCCGTGGGGAGCACATATAAATAGGTAGAGGGAGCTAGGAGAGTCCAAATGAGGAGCGGTTTTCGGCCACGCGATCGTGACCGAACGTCCGAGAGCATGGAGGGGAGTTAGATGGGTTTTGGGCCACTTTGGAGAGGTGTTGGGCTCAAAGAGAAGGTGGCTTTTATGGTTACCCGGTTAACCGTTGGAGTACCAAACGACCTCCAAATGGCACAAAACTTGACAGGCGGTCTACCGGTGGTATACCAAGGCCGCTTGGCAAGACTCGGGCCATTCCGATAACGTTTAACACCCGCACACGAAAAGAGGTAAAAGGGGGCGCCGGGGGACATAGGAGTGCCGGATTGCAAAACGGACAACGGGGAAAAAGCTCGGATGCATGAGAAGAACATGTATGCAAATGTGATGCACATGACGACATGATATAAAATGCAGATGATGACATGGAAAAGTGCAACACGCAAGAACATGACATGGCAAGGACGGAGAATAACTGGCAAACACCTGGCGCATCGAATCCGGGGCATTACACATGTGCAGTGATGCTACATAATCAAACAGCTATGAAAGTAAGTATGGTCATACAGGGCAAGAGGTACTCACAAGAGCAATGCAGTGTGTAGCATAGTTGCAAGATTTTGTGGTCCCTTGAGAATGAATGTTCTTTTGCTAACAGTTTTTGTACAAGTGAGACGTTAAGGCAAATGCAGAAATGTAGTTCAAATTGTGATGTGATATCATAGACAGTACCTTACGCTGCAGCCGAGACCAATGTGTAACAAGATTATAACAGTCACCATCGGATAAATGTAGCATCAGAGACTTTACAGAAATTTCGTTTAGAGGCTTGCCATCGAAGTGCGCTTGCCTCAGGTATGAACAATACTTCATCAACGAGTGCTTGAAAAGCGCAACCAACCCTTGCTCGTCTTCACAATCCAGTTTGGTCCTTGCCTATTTAAAAGAATGAAATCTTGTGTCTTCTATCAGCAGAAACATATGCAGTAATGACCATGAATAACATTAGTACATTACTTACGCGTAAGTTGCGGAGGAAGAATGGAAATTGTTTTGTGTCTGCGGTATAATCTTTCCATGAAGGAAAGATGCACACAAAGTTCCTGACAACAATATAAGCTTTGTTTTCTAACTGGGAAGAAATGGAACAAGGGTCCTATTTGCTGCAATTGGGGCTCTCTCTGGTTCGAAAAGGGATTTGGCAACTGAATTTGGTGTACTCTTTGCTGGAATGGGGGTTTTGCGTCCTAGAGCTGGTGCTATGTCAACTGGCATGATCCTAATGTTTGCTGCAGTTGGGGTCTACTGAGTTGGGGCATCAGAAATGACCAGTGTAGTAGGGCTAGAGTCTCCTATAGTTGGGGTGTTTTGTGGGTCAGGTGATATTGCAACTACACCTAATGGGCTATTTGATTTATCAGGTGCCACTACCTTTTCCAAATACTTTGCTTGTGCTCCTCCACGATCAGCAATCGCCCTCTTCCTTTTGAATGTCTGATACACAAGAACGTCATTTGAATGGATAAATATGGTATGTTGATGATGGAATATGTCTTGAAAATGGATAGGCAGGGCGTATTAACATACATGATGTGTAAACTAAGCTAATGGCAGTTCAACAAAGTAGAAGCAATGCAAAGCATCAGTTGCAAGATATGTGCGACCAATATAACCTTGGAAAGTTAGAGCAAGCACCTTGATGGGTGAATAAGATATGGCATCTTCCTCTGACACCTCCACTAGGGAGCTACATTGACTTAGGTCTCCCTCTAACTCAGAATCACTGTTAGAATCATATTCTGAGCATGAATCTGTAGGTGGAGAGCATTTGCATTGCATTGCATCCAGACTTGATTTTAGTTCCTTAATGCCAAGTTTGACAGCCATGGCATTGTTCTGCTTTATTATTTTCATGCGCGCAAGCTCATAATCATTATGATGCTGTTCAGAATATGAGATTCATGAAAACATAAAAAGTAGTCAGATTATCTATGGAATGCATTGCAGATTCAACTCGAAGAGTGTCTCCCTATAAACCCCTGCATATGCAAAGTTCACCTCTATGGAATGCATGAAGCAAGTAGGAAGATTGTATTCCATGTAAAAGATCGAAGCCTATGTAAAAGCTGGAAATGACACTTTCTTTCTATACAATGGAGTGTTCGTTGCCCACACATGATGGAAGAGATCACATAGAGAAATACTATTCACTCATGTCTACGGTTGCAGTATTTAGAAACAGGGTGGTCCACCCTAAAGGAATATTGACAACAAATATGACAAGGCAAGCATAGATGTAGTGAATCAATCATTTACTTGTGAGCTTACTAGGACAAGTATGCAGAATTGTAACTGCAGTAAGAGACCGTCCAAAATCTGAATCAAGAATTTTGTCTAGAACTTATTGTTTGCAACTAATCGACGTGAATAATTGGATATTATATCGAATGAGTAAGAAAGACAAGTAAAATTGTCAACAAACCTGGCTTGCAGTAGTAATCTGGGTCAATGCCACTACGACCAACAGTCCAAAATGACTAGTGTCTGTTCCTAGGGCCGAATTTTGAAAACCTCAGAACTTTACGGTACTAAAGATTACCAAATACATCTGAACCATTAAGTGTAGGTAGCACTGAGCACACAACAAACCCTAATGAAAGTCCTGCCTAATGAGTAATGAATCAATTAGAAAATGGGTGATGAGGAGTGGCTGCTGAGTGTTGAGGACGTATCTCAGGATAAATCGGGTAGGCTTAGTGGGTGCTGCATGCCTGAGCCCTTAACGGACTGGGAAGGTAGGCACGGTGGCGCGCTCGGGTAGCGGCGACGCTGTTGGGCGAGCGGCTCCTGACCTCCTGTTAGTCCGGCGTCTCCTCCTAGAGTCATGCCGTCCGGGGACGGCAAGTCGCCGGCAAGGCAGGCCGCTGTGGGCGAGTAGAGATCGGAAGCGCGCAGCAGAACAAAGGGGAATCGGGGCCTGAGACGACCCAAAATCCCAGGGTGGGCCGTGTCACATCCCTAGAGCTTGCTTGTAACTAGTGGCATTGCATCCATGCATCATGTTTAATTTTCATGAAACTTGAAATGGGGATGTCAGAAACCCCCAGCACCCCCCTTGAAGATACCAGGTTCAACTGATAAACATTTCATGAACCCAGAATGCCCTTTAGAGAAATTCATTATTTTTGATGAAGGTGAAAACCTCTGCCAAAAATAATGCACTTATTTTTAGGCCACTCTGGATTTTTAAATTAACTCATATTGTACTTGAATTGAGGAATTTTCAAAGCCTCAGAAACCTTCTAAAAATGATCAACATTAAAATCTTCTCAAAGAAGTCCAAGAAAATGTTCCTCTTAGTCTCTGAAAATATTGCAAAGAGGTAAAACTCAAAACAATATTTTTGGTATCTCAGAGTTAATTATTTTTGGCCTTTGAATTAAATAAATAACTATTTGCATTGGATATATATTTGTTAATTAATTAATATATGTCCAATAATTCTGATCTTTGATGAAGGGCTTTGGAATAATCCAACTAGTCCCTACCATAAATATCAGAAGCAATAGAAATGATCTAGTGTCAAAAACTAAATCAAAACAAACTACAGAAAAATAGAAAAGGGACCTCACCTAGCCTCACTGTCGCAGCCCACCGGCCAGCCCACTGGCCGCCCAGCCCACGCCGCTGCCCGTTCCCCTACCTCTGCAAGAGGCGAGGCGGATGCTGAGCGACGCGCCGAGCGGCCACCTCCTCGCTCGCACTGCCGACGCCTCCCACGCCCTCGCCTTGCATCGTGGAAACGCCTGACTCCCGGACTTTCTCCCTCTTCCTCTCGCTCATTTTTTCCTCTCTCCAGAAGAACACGAGCTCGACCGAGCGAGCTCGCCGACGCCGATCGCTGCACTCCATGGCCACAGCCACCCCGCCCTCTATGCATCCTCGAGCTCCGCCCGACCCGTGGAGCTACCCACCCGACGACGCGACTGTGGAGGCCCTAATCGACAGAGCGCTGTTGTCCCCATCTCCGTGCCGGAGATCGCGCCGTCAACCACCGCCGCAGAAGCTTCCCGAGCCACCGAGATCCTCTCCGACCCCTTGTGAGCTCCGCCTTCTTCTCCCTCGTTCTCGTGCCCGCACGCACCTCTAGCCGCCCTAATCACCGGAGCCGATTGCTTTCGCCGCCGCCATGGTGTAGCCATGGCCACAACCGCAAGCTCGCTCGAGCACACCACCGCCCTCATCGCACTCGCAGGAGCGCAAAACGCCACCCCACGCGCCTCGCCGTGCTCCCTAGCGTCGTGTTCGACCTCGGCCGAACTCCGGCGGCCGCCTAGGTTGTCGCCGGCACCATTTCCGGCCGCCCCGACCTCAACCAACTCCACCAAGAGCTGCGGCTCGACCCCAGCTCCACCTAGATGCCTTCCGCGGCCCATTTGGTCGCCGGAATGACCAAAACCACTTCCGCCCGCGTTCGCTCGCCAAGCGGCTAAACGCCATGAAGTTGACCCGCTAACCCCTCGTTTGACCACGGGTGGGCCCTGGTTGACTCTGTTGAGTCTATGACATGTGGGGCCCAGCCCTGCTAACTATTTAGGATTAGTTTTAATTAGTTTTTAGTTAAACTAATTACACTGACACTTGGCCCACACGTCAAAGTTGACTTTGTCGACATGGTCATCGACCGACCCACACATTATTGACTTCGGCAAGACGTGTCACTAACCAGTGGTCCCCATCGGTCGTTTGACCGGACGGTGCCTGTTGACCTGCTGAGGTCAGCATGATGCAATGCAGACGCAGTAATTGATTTTCTGGATTTATTATAATTCAGGAAATTCCAGAAAATGCCCTAAACTTCAATAAATCATAGAAATTCAACCGTAACTCATATTGAAATAATTTATATATGAAAAATGATCAGAAAAATATGAAGAATCTGTTTATGCCATGATCATGCATGTTTGAACAAGTTAACCTCACTGAATAGGATGAATCATGATTAGGGTAATTTATGAACTAGCATTTGGAGTTGGAGTTTAACCTTGTTTGAATTCCACTTCAATTAACTTGGCTTACTGCTGCATTAGGTCAATTCAGTTCCTTAACATGATCATGCATCATATATGAGCATTGCATTGATTGTGTTCTTTCTCAGTTGCTGGTGTCTGTCCCCTCTCGATAGACGTGGTTTCGACGATTGTTCGATGACACCGATGAAGAACTATATTATCTTCAGAAGTGCCAGGCAAGCAAAACCCCCTTGTTCATTCCGATATAATCCCACTCTCTCGCTCCTGCTCTATTTTACTGCATTAGGACAACAACGACTCATGTGTTACTTGCTGCATGTAGCTGAACCCTTTATCCTCTGATGACTGTCATTCCACAAGAATTAGATGAAACCCACTAGCATGAGTAGGAATTGCTTGAGTCATGTTGTGCCTACTCATTCATGCTTGTTGTCATGCACTGCATCGCTTAGAGTTGAGTCTGGTCGATTCATCGGGATGAATCGGAGGTGTGTGAACATGTCCCATCGTGTGTGAGCTAAATGTGTGAACACGATTTGGTAAAGGTAGCGGTGAGAGGCCATGTAGGAGTACATGGTGGGTTGTCTCATTGAAGCCGCCCTCGAACTGAGTTCTGTGTTTGTGGTCCATGAAACAGTTACTACCACACATTGGGATCCTTAATTGACTCTCTCGGCTTCTTAACCACCCTTGTCCTCATCCGGGAGTTGCAAGTAGTTTCGTGTTTGTAGCATGTGGGGCCGCATAACGCTGACTTTAGGGTGGGTTGTGTTGCGGTAGGCACGCGGGTCGGTGTACCGATTCGCCTGCTTGGTGTCTGGGAACCCTGCACACATCGCTCGGGCTGTATGGGAAACCTCGGCCGACTCCATGGATGGAACCGAATAGGCGATAAACCTGGACTAGGGACTTGAGTGTTTAGGTAGGCCGTGGCCGACACCCACGTTGGGCTTCCGCTTGAAGGTTGCCGAGTACATGTCGGTAAACGGCGGTAAGTGGTGAGAGCGTGTGTGAACAAGTACACCCTGCAGGTTAATATGATCTATTGAATAGCCGTGTCCGCATGTAAAGGACTTCAGGTTGCCTATATCAGTTCATAGACAAGTGAAAGTGGATACTCTAAAATGCGCAAGATAAGCGTGAGTGCTATGGATGGCGTTCTCGAGGGAGACGGAGCGGTCCATAGTAGTGTATTGAGATGGTGAATATGTGGACTCGTGTAGCGCCACCTCAAAAGAGTTACTTGAAGTCGTAGTTCGGGATAGCCACCGAGTCAAAGCTGGCTTGCTGCAGTCAAACTCCACCACCCCTTTGATAATGATGCATATGTAGTTAGTTCGATGTAAGTCTTGTTGAGTACAATTGTACTCACGCTTGCTTATTTTATGTTTTGCAGAGAGACTTCAGTCTCGCTAGTAGTTCCGCTTGGACTTGGACGTTTAGCTTGTTACCTCAGCTACAATCTTGTGCCCTCGGCAGGATCTGGTAGATAGTCAGGCTTCTCAGCCTTTTTCATTTATAGTTGTGCAGACTCAAACATGTTTAGCTTCCGCTTGTGTTTTGACTTGTATGTTTCGAGTGTTGGGTCATGAGACCCATGTTTGTAATATCTCGCTTCTTGGAGCCTAATGAATAAATATTTGAGTCGAGAGTTATGTTGTGATGCCATGTTGTATTTACACATATTGAGCATATTGTGTGTATGTCTGAAATGCTTGGTATGTGTGGGATCCGACAAACTAGTTGTTTATCCTTGGCAGCCTCTCATATGGGGAAATGTAGTCTCGTGCTTCGAGCGATAGTAGTCCGCTACAGCCCGGTTCACCGGAGTCCTGCTAGCCCAGACTACCGCTTGGACACTTGACTGGCCGGCATGTGTTTCACCGTTCCTATGTACTGCCTTCGGGAAATGTCACACGGTGATATTCGAGTCCCGCCTAGCTCGCTACAGCCGGGATACCGGAGTCCTGTTAGCCAGTGCTACGCTCAATTCATACGCTGATGACCGACATGCTCGATGTGATTCATGTATGCCTGTCCCCATGGGTTAGTGCCGCTTTGGGTTCACGACTAGCCATGTCGGCCCGGTTCTTTGTCATATGGATGCTAGCGACACTATCATATACGTGAGCCAAAAGACATAAACGGTCCGGGCCATGGTAAGGCGACACCGTGGAATACCGTGTGTGAGGCCGCAAAGTGATATGAGGTGTTACCGCTAGATCGATGTGACTTGGAATCGGGTCCCGACAGCGTTGGTATCGAGCTTGGCTGCTCAGAGGTTTACCAAGCCAAACTGGTCGAAGTTGTGTCTAGAAATGCTGTAGTTATGTACGGGAATTGATTGTGGAAGGGAACGTAAGGATCTTTTTACTCCTTATACCTCATGGCCTTCTGATCTGAGTCATCCTCTTCTCTTCTACGCTGTTAAGAACTAGGCCTTCTCATCTATCTATCAGGATGACGTGTTACTAATCCATAGACCTTTAAGATTGTTGGTTTTACGCCCCAGTTCAGTTCCTACTATTTCTGTATGATAACCGTTGATCTCGGAACCTTGATATTGTGATGTTGAGTGGTTATGCCACCATTTTTGCAGGATGTCTCAAATTATTTTGAGCATTTACAGCCGTTATGCTGTCCGAGTCATCCTAGGTCTCTAAATAGTCTGATGCATTTGCAAATCCTTTCCTTCTGTTCCCGATGTCCTTTTTGGTCAGCATAAGCACACTAATCAGTAAGTTGAGGTACTTTGTTGCCTCGGCGTAGATGTTGGAGCTATTATTATGACCCTAGGTGTTTAGGAAGTCACCTAGCAATTTAGCAATGCTTTTGTATCCCCAGTGTGATGATTCTGGCCATTATTCTTGAAGCATCCCGTGATGTTATTAGTTAGTAGGCATTCTATTCCTGGGTTCTTGAACCCGAGATTCACCCTACTTCATGTTGATAGTATTTGCTAGTCCCTTTAGGATATTAGTAACCTTGCAATAGTCCTCGAGGTCCGTGGTATTTCCTTCTTCCAAATGCTATGAACTGCTTATGGCAGAAGTTCTTTTGAACCAAAAGATCACAACCAGAGTGCTCTTGGGAAGTACTCCATTCATATTGTGACTCTGCCAGTTCTACCCTTCCGCATAGGTTATCCGGAAGAAACCTGTTGAAATTGATTTGACATACTAACCTATGCATCCACAACTCAGAAAGTTATATGCTCCTTGAGTTGTTCCTCCTTAGTTGTATTCCGATCCCCGTCTATCAGTTGGTAATCAAGAGTAGTTGTGCATTCATGTTATCAATGCCTATTACTCATGTGGTCCGTCAAGCCATTCTATTTCGGAATGACTAGGAGAAACAAACTCCAGTACCTCATCCATATCTAGGATTGAGTCAAAGCAATTGTACTCGCAGATCAAAATGCCAATCCAGCTTTTGTTCCTGTTCTACCTTGGAGTGTTACCATCTTTATGTCAAGAGTGTCATGAGAATTGCACCACCTCTTATGAATTCTTGACGCAATAATACTTCTTGCCATCATTGTTCATTCCTCGGTTCCCGTGTTTTGTAACCGGAATGCCGACAAGTGAACCGCGATGTGCGAAATCAACACTCCTAGCAACTTCGTTGCTTGGTAGTAAATGGACAACATTGTCATTCTTAGCGTGTTGGTTATTAAATCATCATCCTAAAATTGATCGTGCCACCTAGTCCATTTTTCTGGTGCACCCTTCGATCAATGAGTTAGGATTATTCAATCCCTTGCTTATTTGATCATATCGTCTTGCCCTCAAAAGCAAGATTGTTCTCGAGCTTAGTAACATACCGGTGGTTCGTGACTTTCCAAATATCTTCTTGGAAGTGTTACCGGGTTGTTCCCTGACGGTTATGTTGAGCTCGTGATCAAGTTGGTTTCTTGTTTTTTTTGAGGAATTGACAGTGGGAGAGAACTCCCACTGTTTTCATATATCTATATAAATGGGATGTTTACATAGACATATACAAACATATCAACCCCACCACTCCTGGTTTAGCACCAGATAGGGTGGGCAGCTACTCCATACAAGGTGGTAAGTGATGTACTAGCTGTTTACAACTAGGATAAAGAGGAAAAAAAAACGGTGACTCAACTAAGCGCGTCACAATACGAGAGCAGGGACGTTCGACGTGCCACCTTAACTCTATGCTGCAGAAGTCGTAAATCCTGGTTGAACCGAGCAGACCAGGAGCCCACGCTGGGGATAACACCCCTGAAGTGCTTGTTATTCCTTTCCTTCCATATACTCCATGCGGCGGTGTAAAAGACTTCAACAAAGAACGCGTTCGGCCAACCTGCTTGTTTGTCGTGGAGCGCAGAGAGCCTATCTTGGAAATCACCCCAATCAATACGTATTTTGTCCCAGCACATCTTGCTAAAGTGGCACGTGAAGATCATATGGTCAAGTGTCTCAACTTCTTGCCCACAAAGGAGGCAGGCAAAGTCATCTCCGATGTTATAATGTCGTCTTCGCAGCATATCACGCGTGTTAAGCCTATCTTGCGTGAGCAGCCACCAACACTTTGATTTTCATTGTGCGTTGGATTTCCAAAGCTTGTGGAATTTGGATGGGCAGTTGCAGCGGCAAAGTAGTTGTTGTAGTAGTCAATGGGCCTGTAATCCGCTTTGCTCCAAATGTAATGCCATATGTCAGTCATTGCTGTTGTGGGGTTTAGTTGGAGGGAGGCTTGTTGGGCATCTAGCGCTTCGGCATGGGCCTGAGGAGACATCGGAAGCTGGAAGGTTTCATGCAGATCCGCGGTGGCCCAGAAGTCAGCCACCGTCATGTCTTCATGCAGAGTATAAGAGAAGGCTCGAGGATGTGACACCTGGAGCACCTCGTCAGACCACAAATCTTTCCAGAGCAACACTGTCGAGCCATCAACCACTTGCACACGCGAGATTCCACGATGAACTTATGTCAGTTTCAGGACATCTTTCCACCAGAAGGAGCCAACCGAATCAACAGCGTGGGGCACTTGGCCAACATATTGATTTGCCCAAGTCATGTTGACCCAGGGAACGTCAACCTTGTTATAGAACTTGTGCAATAATTTCAACAAGAGGGCATCATTATGGACTTTGATGTCGATCACCCCCAATCCACCTTTGGACTTTGGTTTGCAGACCATCTCCCAGGAAGCCAAAGAGTTACACTTGTCGCCCTGCTCTGTTTTCTTTGTCCATAAACATCTCCTCCTAATTTTGTCAAGGATATCAATTAGCTTGGGAGGAAATTTTAGGTGCACATGGCAAAACCAGAAGTGAGGTGACCGACGATTGAGCAGTGACAAACGCCCTCCATATGACATCATGGCTATTGTGGCCGTGAGGCGACGCTCCATTTTGCAAACTAAGGGCATAAGTTCTTGAATGGTGGGCTTGGTGGTGCCCAGTGGAAGCCCAAGGTATGTGAAGGGCATGGCTCCTACATTGCACTCAAAAATGCTAGCAATATTAGACGTGGTTGTTGCGTCAATGTTGATAGGGATGAGAGTGGACTTGTGAAAGTTAATCTTGAGGCCGATAGAGGATGCGTAGTCAGATAGAATTTGTTTGACACGCAGAGGTTGTTGAGGGCAGGCTGGTAGGACTAGCAGGGTGTCATCCGCATATTGGATCACTGGAAAATCACTTTGACCATTGCAAGGAAATGGCAATGAGAGATGACCACGTTGGAAAGCATCGTTGACTGCAGCTTGCAAAAGTTCAGCAGCAAGAACAAATATTAAGGGGGAGAGTGGGTCACCTTGTCTCACCCCACAACGACACAGGAATTGTCTGCCGGGGACCCCATTAAGAAGGACGGACGAGCGGCCCGAGGAGAAGAGACACTTGATCCAAGAGATCCACTTATCATTAAATCCCATCTGCTGCATAATGCGAATCATCGGTTCATGAGCAATCGTGTCGAAAGCCTTGGCAAAGTCCAGTTTGAGTAAAACGATTGGTCGGCCCGAGCGCTGACAATAGTATGGTATTGATATGCCCATGCAAGACAATCTTGTATAGTGCGGCCTTTTATAAATCCATATTGGTTACGGTGGACAAGTGAAAGGATGACACATTGGAGCCTGTCTGCCAACAATTTGGTAAGTAACTTGAGGCAGCAGTTTAGCAGTGTTATCGGCCTGTAATCATTTACCGCCTCGGGGCGTGGATCTTAGGTATGAGAGTGATAAGCCCATCATTGATACTTGTCACATCCAACGATCCCTCATAGAATTGGTCACAGAGAGCATAGAAGTCATGTCGAATGATTGGCCAACAAGCTTTAAGAAAAGCACCACTAAAACCATCCGGTCCAGGCGCCCGATCAGGCGGCATTTCCTTGACAACCTTGTCAATTTTGTCGTGAGTGAAAGGAGAAGTGAGCTGGTCAAGATTGCTGGCGTGAGGAATGATGGAGGGAAGGTTGAATTTCATGTCCGTAGGGGATATTGTCCCAAGACGAGCCTTGTAGGTTTGAAATAGGAGAGCTTCTTTGGCTGGGTGATCATCAATCAGTGTACCATCATCCAGCTTGAGGGAAGAAATAATGTTTTTCCGAAATCTTTCCGTACAACGCTTGGAAAAACTTGGAGTTTTCATCCCCAAATTTGATCCATCGAATAGTGCATCGCTTTTTGAATATAGTTTTTGGTATTTGAGCAAGGTCGACAAATGTGTCTTCGTGGATGGATCGGAAATTCATTTCGGGAGTAGTCAAAAATCTTTTGTTCTCAAGCTCATCTAGATCAGCCAGACAAGATTGCAGTTTGTGATAGCCACGACATGACGGGAGATAGACTTACTCCAAATTTTTAAGGCATGTCCGAGGGCTTTAAAATTTCGCACAGATCGCAGCAAGATTGTCACCCCTAACTGGACGGCTCCATATCTCATTAACCTTGTCCATGAACCCAGGTGTAGGATCCAATAGGATTCAAATCGAATAGCTTAGATCATGGAATTTTGGTCTCAATGGACACCACACTGGGAGTGTGATCCGATACAGGTTTGCCAAGGAGTTTAACTAGCGTCTTGGGATACACATTAGTCCAATGAAGAGAAGTGAAGAACCAATCAATCTGTTCAAGCAGTGGGTCAGTTTGCATGTTACTCCACGTATAAGCCCTCCCTTTTTGGTTTCTTGTGAACCACCCTTTCTCCAGGAATCTGTGTCGGATATCCCTGAGCTAGTTGGTTAAGCTAGACAACAACTTGGAGAGTTGGAAGATAAAAGCTTGCCTAACTTAGTTCGTTCCAAAGGGATATTCTTGTGTAGTGTGTGTTGAAGAAAGATGGTATCTTCATCAATTGGTCCCTGTGATCAGTTGCTGGACCTATTGTCTTATCAATCCTTTGATTTGAGTGTGGGCTATCGTCAAATCAAATCAGTACCATCGATGTTCGTAATGTTGTCTTACTCGTGGTTGATCCCTCGAGCATACACCATTACATCTTTTGGTCTGACCAATACTATCACCGTGTTCACATGATGGTGGAAGTCCAGTGATATGCAAATTCCGATGAGTTGCCGTTGAGCCCATCAGCAGCATTTTGTCTCCCCCGTGATTCATGTTGAATATCAACCTAGTGTTGAAACTTTGTAAGCAATGCCTTCGTGATCCGTTCATGAAGCTTATGCTTGGATGGAAAAAGTGACTTCCTCGAATTCATGTGTTTTAGGTGTAAGTTGCCGCCATGAATTTGAGAAAGGTTTGTTTTGTTTCCTTTGGAATCATCCCAAGTCAGTCATGCACGTGCGAAGTATTCTATGGTATGATAGACTGATCATCTTCATTTCATATGAAATTCCTAGCACCTCAAGCCACTGATTGATTTGTTCAAGGAGAAGAAGTTCCTTCCTAAGAGCTAATCTGGACTTATGTAAGGACTTCGTTATCCGCAATGATGGTTCCCAACCTGAACTCGGTAGTGTTTTGTTGTGAGACTACCATGTGGTCATGCTTGTCTGGGACAACGTGTTCACATGTGTTTAGCAGAACCAGCTCATGATTTGGAGCTTACTACCTTGGTTCATTCCTCGAGAATCTCGCAATGCCATCTCGTCGAATTGTGTTGCAAACTTTCTTTTCAGACATGCTGAGTCTGAAGTATCCTATTATCAATCGGATCTGAATCTCGGGCAGATATGATGGTGGGAACATTCCAACAGTTGCATTTCGTTCCCAGCTTGCACCGTCCTTGTGCCATTTCACTATAGGATGCCTTCTTAGTAATTCTTGTCCAGGTTCATCTTCAAAAGTGGACTTACCATGGGTCCCATCCATTTCCGGTGATAGGCAAAAATCATCCATTGCGTTGTCTTCAACAAGGTAGTCCACATCATCCATTCTAGTCTGGGTATGCCATTCCTTTGCACTCCACCAAATGATCGTTTGTGATTGCCTTAGGCTGGTATGAAGAGTTTCAATGATCTCTGAATCAAAAGTAATTCTTTTTGCCACTTAAGGGAATAGCTCTTTGCGTCACCTTTCCTAAGGTGTCCCGTTATGGAGTCATGACAATCATCTCCTTGTTACTTTGAAACCATGCACCATTTTACTTAAGCGTGGAATGGTTGCCTACCAATTTGAACCTTCGTCATCCATTTCTTTACCATCATTCCTAATGTGTGTTTGGTGTCTCAACTCAAGAGTTGTTCTTACGTCTCTCCATGAACTGATCTTGAGTTGCTCGATCTTCAAGACGAGTAAATCCTGTAGGGTTTTCCCCTTCTTTCTGTTGTTGTGTCGAGTGAAGATCTCGAAAGCAAAGACGTCAAGACCAAGATGATGGAATGAATCAACATCCTCGAGAAGGGCAAATGGATCATGAAGATTGTGATAGTTTTGTGACTCCCCTTTTTCTCTTACCTCACGTCTTGAATCTCGGGGCGAGATTCTTGTTTAGTGGGGGTGAGTTGTCACAGCCCTAGAGCTTGCTTGTAACTAGTGGCATTGCATCCATGCATCATGTTTAATTTTCATGGAACTTGAAATGGGGATGTCAGAAACCCCCAACACCCCCCCTTGAAGATACCAGGTTCAACTGATAAACATTTCATGAACCCAGAATGCCCTTTAGAGAAATTCATTATTTTTGATGAAGGTGAAAACCTCTGCCAAAAATAATGCACTTATTTTTAGGCCACTCTGGATTTTTAAATTAACTCATATTGTACTTGAATTGAGGAATTTTCAAATCCTTAGAAACCTTCTAAAAATGATCAACATTAAAATCTTCTCAAAGAAGTCCAAGAAAATGTTCCTCTTAGTCTCTGAAAATATTGCAAAGAGGTAAAACTCAAAACAATATTTTTGGTATCTCAGAGTTAATTATTTTGGGCCTTTGAATTAAATAAATAACTATTTGCATTGGATATATATATTTGTTAATTAATTAATATATGTCCAATAATTCTGATCTTTGATGAAGGGCTTTGGGATAATCCAACTAGTCGCTACCATAATTATCAGAAGCAATAGAAATGATCTAGTGTCAAAAACTAAATCAAAACAAACTACAGGAAAAATAGAAAAGGGACCTCACCTAGCCTCACCTGTCGCAGCCCAGCCGGCCAGCCCACCTGGCCGGCCCAGCCAAGCCTTGCTGCCAGTAAATCCCCTACCTCCGGCAAGAGGGCGAGGCAGACAGCGAGCGCACGCGCCGAGTGGCCACCTCCTGCTTCGCGCTGTCGACGCCTCCTGCGTCCTCGTCTTGCGTCGTGGAAACGCCCGGACACCCTGGACTTTCTCCCTCTTCCTCTGCTCATTTTTCCCCGTCTCTCCCGCAAGAACACGAGCTCGACCGAGCGAGCTTGCCGACGCCGATCGCTGCAGCCGCCACGCCCACCCTCGCCTCTATGCATCCCTCGAGCTCCGCCCGACCCGTGGAGCGACCCACCCGACGACGCGACTAGAGGAGGCCCCTAATCGACGGGCGTCGTCGTCCCCATTTCCGTGCCGGAGATCGCCGCCGTCATTCGCCGTCAGAAGCTTCCCGAGCCACCGAGATCCTCTCCGACCCCTTGTGAGCTCCGCCTTCTTCTCCCTCGCTCCCGTGCCGCACGCACCCTCTAGCCGCCCTAATCACCGGAGCCGATTGCTCCTCGCCGCCAGCCATGGCGTAGCCGTGGCCACAACCGCGCAAGCTCGCTTCCGAGCTCACCACCGCCCTCACCGCACTCGCAGGAGCGCAAAACGCCACCCCACGCGCCGCGCCGTGCTCCCTAGCGGCGTGTTCGACCTCGGCCGAACTCCGGCGGCCGCCTAGGTCGTCGCCGGCACCATTTCCGGCCGCCCCGACCTCAACTAACTCCACCAAGAGCTGCGGCTCGACCCCAGCTCCACCTAGATGCCTTCCGCGGCCCATTTGGTCGCCGGAATGACCAAAACCACTTCCGCCGCCGCGTTCGGCCTCGCCGGCGGCTAAACGCCGGCGAGTTGACCCCGCTAACCCCTCATTTGACCACGGGTGGGCCCTGGTTGACTCTGTTGAGTCTATGACAGGTGGGGCCCAGCCCTGCTAACTATTTAGGATTAGTTTTAATTAGTTTTAGTTAAACTAATTACACCGACATCGGGCCCACACGTCAAAGTTGACTTTCTTCGACGTGGTCATCGACCGACCCACTGTCATTGACTTCGGCAGCACAGTGTCATCGACCAGTGGTCCCCCTGGTCGAGTTTGACTCGACGGCGCTGTTGACCTGCTGAGGTCAGCATGATGCAATGCTGACGCAGTAATTGATTTTCTGGATTTATTATAATTCTGGAAATTCCAGAAAATGCCCTAAACTTCAATAAATCATGGAAATTCAACCGTAACTCGGATTGAAATAATTTATATATGAAAAATGATCAGAAAAATATGAAGAATCTGTTTATGCCATGATCATGCATGTTTGACACAAGTTAACCTCACTGAATAGGATGAATCATGATTAGGGTAATTTATGAACTAGCATTTGGAGTTGGAGTTTAACCTTGTTTGAATTCCACTTCAATTAACTTGGCTTACTACTGCATTAGGTCAATTCAGTTCCTTAACATGATCATGCATCATATATGAGCATTGCATTGATTGTGTTCTTTCTTAGTTACTGGTGTCTGTCCCCTCTCGATAGACGTGGTTTCGACGATTGTTCGATGACACCGATGAAGAACTATATTATCTTCAGAAGTGCCAGGCAAGCAAAACCCCCTTGTTCATTCCGATATAATCCCATTCTCTCGCTCCTGCTCTATTTTACTGCATTAGGACAACAACGACTCATGTGTTACTTGCTGCAGTAGCTGAACCCCTTTATCCTCTGCATGACCTGTCATTCCATAGTAATTAGATGAAACCCACTAGCATGAGTAGGAGTTGCTTGAGCCATGTTGTGCCTACTCATTCATGCTTGTTGTCATGCCTGCTCTCGCTTAGAGTTGAGTTGCAGTGCGATTCATCGGGGATGAATCGGAGGTGTGAACATGTCCTCATGTGTGTGAGCTAAATGTGTGAACACGATTTGGTAAAGGTAGCGGTGAGAGGCCATGTAGGAGTACATGGTGGGTTGTCTCATTGAAGCCGTCCTCAGGAACTGAGTTCTGTGTTTGTGATGCATGAAACAGTTACTACTACACATTGGGATCCTTAATTGACTCTCTCGGCTTCTTAACCACCCTTGTCCTTAGTCTGGGAGTTGCAAGTAGTTTCTGGTGTTTGTAGCATGCTGGGGGCCGCACATAACGCTGACCTTAGGGGTGGGTTGTGTTGCGGTAGGCACGCGGTCTGTACCGATTCGCCTGCTTGGTGTCTCGGGAACCCTGCACACATCGCTCGGGGCTGTATGGGAAACCTCGGCGGACTCCTCGGATGGAACCCGAATAGGCGATAAACCTGGACTAGGGACTTGAGTGTTTAGGTAGGCCGTGGCCGACACCCACGTTGGGCTTCCGCTTGAAGGTTGCCAAGTACATGTCGTGTAAACGGCGGTAAGTGGTGAGAGCGTGTGTGAAGAAGTACACCCCTGCAGGGTTAATATGATCTATTCGAATAGCCGTGTCTGCGGTAAAGGACTTCTGGGTTGCCTATATCAGTTCATAGACAAGTGAAAGTGGATACTCTAAAATGGCAGCGTGAGTGCTACGGATGGCGTTCTCGTAGGGAGATGGGAGCGGGTCCATAGTAGTGTGTTGAGATGGTGACTATGTGGACTCGTGTGCGCCACCTCAAAAGAGTTACTTGCAGTCGTAGTTCAGGATAGCCACCGAGTCAAAGCTGGCTTGCTGCAGTCAAACTCCACCACCCCCTTTGATAATGATGCATATGTAGTTAGTTCTGATGTATGTCTTGCTGAGTACAATTGTACTCATGTTTGCTTATTTTATGTTTTGCAGAGAGACTTCAGTCTCGCTAGTAGTTCCGCTTGGACTTCGACGTTTAGCTTGTTACCTCAGCTACGATCTTGTGCCCTCGGCAGGATCTCGTAGATAGTCGACTTCTCGGCCTTTTTCATTTATAGTTGTCTCGTACTTTCGGACATGTTTAGCTTCCGCTTGTGTTTTGACTTGTATGCTCTGAGTGTTGAGTCATGAGACCCATGTTTGTAATATCTCGCTCTTCGGAGCCTAATGAATAAATATTTGAGTCGTAGAGTTATGTTGTGATGCCATGTTGTATTTACACATATTGAGCATATTGTGTGTATGACTGAAATGCTTGGTATGTGTGGGATCCGACAAACTAGTTGTTTATCCTTGGCAGCCTCTCATATGGGGAAATGTAGTCTCGTGCTTCGAGCGATAGTAGTTCGCTACAGCCCGTTCACCAAGTCTCGCTAGCCCAGCACTACTGCTTGGACACTTGATCTGGCGGCATGTGTTTCACCGTTCTTATGTCTATCCTTCGGGAAATGTCACGCGGTGATATTCGAGTCCTGCCTAGCCTGCTACAGCCGGGATACCGAGTCCTGTTAGCCCAGTGCTACAGCCCAATTCATACGTTGATGACCGACATGCTCGATGTGATTCATGTATGCCTGTCCCCATGGGTTAGTGCCGCTTTGGGTTCACGACTAGCCATGTCGGCCCGGTTCTTTGTCATATGGATGCTAGCGACACTATCATATACGTGAGCCAAAAGACGAAATGGTCCCGGCCATGGTAAGGCGACACCGTGGGAATACCGTGCGTGAGGCCGCAAAGTGATATGAGGTGTTACCGGCTAGATCGATGTGACTTGGAATCGAGGTCCTGACAGGCCGACCCACCGTGGGCACCCTGTAGAGATACACATCCGAGCGGCGAACATGAAATTTCAAAACTAATTTAGGAACATTTAGCTGACCAATTAAATGACTCTGTTTTAATAATATCAGCTTCGTATTTGAACAACTAAGCTTGTTTAGATTGATTGGTGGAGCAGTACTATTATAACACGAAGCACGTATTCTGATCGTATAGTAATCATAAAAGGGGGAAACCAGAGAAATGATATTTAGCAGCCATTGTTTGCTTCGAACTAAGAACTAAATTCTAAGAGCTGGAAAGAAAGTGGAGTAACCAAGTTAAGATCTATTTTCTGGTTGAGATCAAAAAGTTGAGGAGATATGAAGTACCACCTCTCTTGCGGCGCCGTGTAGGCATCGGAGGTGCGATGGCTGTCGGTGGCGTTGAAGCAGATCTGCGACGATAGACGGGTGCATCGGGGGATACGTCCTGTTGCGGTGGAAGAGAAGGTCGTGTGAGCGGCCCCGACAAAGAGGACGACGGCGCCTATGAAGCGAGAGGACGTGATGCAAGGCTCTTGGTCCGTCGCTGTGGATGAGAAACGTCCATCTCTAGCAGTGGATGACGCGGTCTTCGTAGGCGCTCCGGCATGGTGGAGGATGGTGGTGATGGATGCGGTGGAGGATGGCGGCGATGGATGGGGTGGAGGATGGCGACGATGTATTCTGATGCGTCCAATTTACATCATGCTTTGATATCGATATTTATTGCATTATGGGCTGTTATTACACGTTATGTCACAATACTTATGCCTATTCTCTCTTATTTTACAAGGTTTACATGAAGATGGAGAATGCCGGCAGCTGGGATTCTGGCTGGAAAAGGAGCAAATATTAGAGACCTATTCTGCATAGCTCCAAAAGTCCGGAAACTTCACGAAAGTAATTTTTGGAATTAATAAAAAATACTGAGCGAAGAAACTACCAAAGGGGGGCCACACCCTTGCCACGAGGGTGGGAGGCGTGCCCTACCCCCTGGGCGCGCCCCCCTGCCTCGTGGGCCCCCTGGCAGGCCTCCGGTGCCCATCTTCTGCTATATGAAGTCTTTCGTCCGAGAAAAAATCATAAGCAAGCTTTCGGGAAGAAACTCCGCCGCCATGAGGCGGAACCTTGGCGGAACAAATCTAGGGCTCCGGCGGAGCTGTTCTGCCGGGGAGACTTCCCTCCGGGAGGGGGAAATCATCGCCATCGTCATCACCAACGATCCTCTCATCGGGAGGGGGTCAATCTCCATCAACATCTTCACCAGCACCATCTCCTCTCAAACCCTAGTTCATCTCTTGTATCCAATCTTTGTCCCAAAGCCTCAGATTGGTACCCGTGGGTTGCTAGTAGTGTTGATTACTCCCTGTAGTTGATGCTAGTTGGTTTATTTGGTTGAAGATCATATGTTCAGATCCATTATGCATATTAGTACTCCTATGATTATGAACATGAATATGCTTTGTGAGTAGTTACATTTGTTCCTGAGGACATGGGAGAAGTCTTGCTATTAGTAGTCATGTGAATTTGGTACTCGTTCGATATTTTGATGACAGGTATGTTGTCTTTCCTCTAGTGGTGTTATGTGAACGTCGACTACATGACACTTCACCATTATTTGGGCCTATAGGAAGGCATTGGAAAGTAATAAGTAGATGATCGGTTGCTAGAGTGACAGAAGCTTAAACCCTAGTTTATGAGTTGCTTCGTAAGGGGTTGATTTGGATCCATATGTTTCATGCTATGGTTAGGTTTACCTTAATACTTCTTTTGTAGTTGCGGATGCTTGCAATAGGGGTTAATCATAAGTGGGATGCTTATCCAAGTAAGGACAGCACCCAAGCACCGGTCCACCCACATACCAAATTATCAAAGTAACGAACACGAACCATATGAACGTGATGAAAACTAGCTTGACGATAATTCCCATGTGTCCTCGGGAGCGCCTTTCTCTATATAAGAGTTTTTCTAGGCTTGTCCTTTTCTACAAAAAGGATTGGGCCATCTTGCTGCACTTTGTTTACACTTGTTACTTGTTACCCGTTACAAATTACCTTATCACAAAACTATCTATTACCGATAATTTCAGTGCTTGCAGAGAATACATTGCTAAAAACCGCTTATCATTTCCTTCTGCTCCTCGTTGGGTTCGACACTCTTACTTATCGAAAGGACTATGATAGATCCCCTATACTTGTGGGTCATCAAGACTCTTTTCTGGCACCGTTTCCAGGGAGTGAAGCGCCTTTGGTAGGTGGAATTTGGTAAGGAAAATTTTATATAGTGTGCTGAAATTTACTGTCACTTGTTACTATGGAAAGTAATCCTCTGAGGGGCTTGTTCGGGGTATCTTCACCCCGACCAGTAGAGAAAATAGTTGCTCCTCAACCTACTGAACCTACTAAAAATGTTTACTTTGAAATTCCTTCAAGTATGATAGAGAAACTGCTAGCTAATCCTTTTGCGGGAGATGGAACATTGCATCCCGGTTTACACTTAATCTATGTGGATGAAGTTTGTGGATTATTTAAGCTTGTAGGTATGCCCGATGATGATATCAAGAAGAAGGTCTCTCCTTTATCTTTGAAGGGAGATGCATTGACATGGTATAAGCTATGTGATGATATGGGATCATGGAACTACAAACGATTGAAATTGGAATTTCATCAGAAGTTTTATCCTATGCATCTTGTTCATCGTGATCGTAATTATATATATAATTTTTGGCCTCGCGAAGGAGAAAGCATCGCTCAAGCTTGGGGGAGGCTTAAGTCAATGTTATATTCATGCCCCAATCATGAGCTCTCAAGAGAAATGATTATTCATAATTTTTATGCTCGGCTTTCTCGTAATAATCAATCCATGCTCGATACTTCTTGTACTGGCTCTTTTATGGTGAAGACTATTGAATTCAAATGGGATTTATTGGAAAGAATTAAATGCAGCTCTGAAGATTGGGACCTCGACGAAGGTAAAGAGTCAGGTATAACACCTAAGTTTGATTGTGTCAAATCTTTTATGGATACCATGTTTTCCGTGAATTTAGCACTATATATGGACTTGAATATGAGATAGTAGCTTCTTTCTGTGAATCATTTGCTACTCATGTTGATATCCCTAAGGATAAGTGATTTAAATATAATCCTCCCATTGAAGTAAAAGTAGTTGCACCTATTAAAGTTGAAGAAAATACTATCACATATAATGATCCTATTGTTTTCCGTGAATTTAGCACTAAATATGGACTTGAATCTGAGATAGAAGCTTCTTCCTGTGAATCCTTTGCTACTCATGTTGACCTCCCTAAGGAGAAGTGGTTTAAATATAATCCTCCCATTGAAGTAAAAGTAATTGCACCTATTTAAGTTGAAGAAAATACTATCACTTATAATGATCCTATTGTTCCTACTGTGTAGCGACCCGACCTCAGATGGTCAAGTCTCTGTGTTTCAGTGTCATCCCTGGATCGGTAATGCTGACACACACAGTACTCGAAGGATTTATAACAGAGTAGCAATCACACACTTATTACATCGAATGTCTCAAAAGAGAACTTATTACAATAATATGGCTTAAGGCCATCTAATACGATAACAACGGAAGGCTTGGAAGATAAAGTGACTCCATCAACTCCAACGGCATAGCTGAGCTGCACGGCAATGACCTATCGAACCTTACTCCTCGTCTAAAAAGTCTGCAACATAATACGTTGCAACACGAGAACGGGTCATCACATGGAATATGCTGGCAATATAACACATTAGAGCAAGAATAAACTATCACTACATGCAATATTTGGCTGGTGGAAAGCTCTATGGTTATGTTTTTGCGAAAAGCCAATTTTTTCCCTACAACAAAGGAATAAGTTTTAATTTAACTATCATGGTGGTTGAAACAACATTGAGAAGGTATAACCCCAACTCAATCCCAATTAGAGTAATTAACATCCCAGCAACATTAATTAAGAGTGTTGAGATACATGTGAATACTCAAATACCAGATACTCAAAATTGTCCATAACCGGGGACACAACTAACCATGATTAGATTATACACTCTGCAGAGGTTTGCGCACTTTTCCCCACAAGACTCGATCGCCTCCGTTGGATTTCTCGCACTACATGATGTTTGAGAAACGGATGACCAAGACACAGTCTTTCAGAAACATTAGCTCTCTACTCAGGGTAGATCATACCAAACCTATAAAACCCACTACCTGCTGATCTACCTCTTCAAGAGCTTCACGTAACTTACTCAACTATGCTAGAGCCCATAGTAGCTTGTGGCTGCACACGGAAGTTTCTAGCATGAATAAACTCAGTTCCCTTTGAGCACAGGTGGCGGTCCATAGGAAGATCACACGGGTACCCCGGATTTCCAAAAAAGCAGACAACCTTTGGGTTCCCCGGTGCCTCAATCCACCCAGATGTGTATTAAAGTTGCCACCTTAAGTTAAACCAGTAATTAACAATCTCACATCTGTCATGGAATACACTCAAACCCAAACCACGCTCTGAGCATAGCATAGCAATATAAGCAACACGTAGAAGTAACTCCCAAGGGTTTGATAGTAACAGGGCAATAGGTTCTACCTCAACTACTACTTCCCAACCCACAAATTAATGACATCCTAATCATGCAATGTTTGAGGATTGATCTAATGCATAAAAACTGGGTATGAAAAGAGTATGATCAAAGTGTTACTTGCCTTGCTGACGATCCGTGAATCCTAGAGACTCGTAGTAACACGCTTCGCACTCCGGGAATTCTATCGCAAGCAAACAATAACATACATAAGGAACAAGAAAAGATGCACCAGTAAAACTCAACCAAAAGAGGCTGACCAAAAAGTTCAACTTAAGAACTCCGGTTCGCAAAAAGAATCAAACCAAACCGAACAAGGAAACTCAAACGACAAAAGAAATAAGATCCGTTTACTAATCTGAACTAGTGTCAAATTTTACAGAGGCAAAAACTTGTTTGAGTTGCTTATTCAGAAAGAGGGTTTCGAGATGAATCTCCAGGCGCTTGAATCGCCTGATTCCGATAAACGAGCGAAAAGTTATACTAGAACGAACATCGGATCAGAAATCGCGATTATAAAAATCGCGGAATAAATCCGATAAAAAGAAAAACAACGAACAGCTTAACGAATGAACGTTCGTTAACTGAGACTAAACGAAGAACGCGTTCGTTAAAACGAACGAACAAGTGAACGCTCGCTAAATAAATAAACCGGAGAATAAAACCGATCTATTTAAAAAACGAATCTAGGGCTTTTCTAAAAAAACCGAAGTGGTTTTTTCAAAAAAAAACGGCGACTCGGGCGGTACCTCCGGCGAGGTCCTCCGGCGGGGCGGGGCGGCTCCGGCGGGGCTAGCGAGGGGGGTGGGTGGCGGAGGGGCGGCGGCGGCTCGAGGAGGCGGCGACTCGAGCTCGGCTCCGGGCTCGGGAGGCGTGGTGGTGGTGGTGGCTAGAGGGGGTATTTATAGAAAGGGGGTCGATGCCTTGGGAAGGGGCAGGCGGCGGAGTCCGAGCCGGACGGCGGCGGCGGCGGGAGGAAGGCGGCGGCTTGGCTGGCTGGCCTGGCTGGGCTGCTGCCTAGTCGGTCTTGGTATGCCATGGATATTTTTAAATAGTTCAGTGATGAAAAATTCCTATAAAATTAAATAAAAATCTAAAATTGCCAAAACAAGTTTTCACTGTCAAAATGAAATATTTAGAACAAGATGAACATTTTCTTGGCCCCTAAAATGCAATTTTTAAAACGTGCAAATTTTTCTAGGGCAAATAAAATTCCAAATAAAATCGAATAACATCCAAATAATGATTTTAACATTTTCCCTCCAATATTTCAATTATTTTGGAGAAGTCATATTATCTCCCCTCCTTTTTTTTAATATGAAATATTTTTCGAAGAGAAAAATAATTAAAATAAAAAATCCTCGTTTTCTGTATTTGATAGAAATCAAATATGAAAACCGGAAAAATCCCCAACTCTCTCCGAGGGTCCTTGAGTTGCTTAGGATTTCGAGGATTATGAACGAAGATGCAATAAAATATGATATGCATAGATGACCTATATATAACATTCCAAATTGAAAATTTGGGATGTTACAAACCTACCCCTTAAGATGAATCTCGTCCTCGAGATTGGGTTAACTAGAAAATAGGTGCGGATGGTCCTTGCGAATATCATCTTCTCGTTCCCGTGTGGCTTCTTCCTTGGTATGGTGGCTCCAATCGAACTTTGCAAAACTTGATAACCTTCTTTGCGAGTGACTCGGCTGTCAAAGTCAAGAATCTTTACTGGCTTCTCCTCATAGGTCAGATTACTATCCAACTGAATCGCCTCCAGGGGCACTATATCTCTTAACGGTATATCGGCCATCTCAGCATGACACTTCTTCAACTGCGATACGTGGAACACATCATGAACTCATGACAATCCTTCAGGTAACTCCAGCTTGTAGGCAACTTCTCCCATCCGTTCCAAAACACGGTACGGTCCTACAAATCTTGGAGCTAGTTTTCCCTTAACTCCAAAACGTTTCTGTCGGATTTCGGGTTCCGGCAGACCCTTGAGGTTCGAACACTGGGGTGCGCGCGGAGATCTCGCCCTCTACCTACCTGCACCCCGCCGTCTCGCTTGGATCTAAACTACGAAAGGAACAACACAAGAGACGCAAGGTTTATACTAGTTCGGGCCACCATTGTGGGGTAATACCCTACTCTAGTTTGTGGTGTGGTGGATTGCCTCTTGGGCTGATGGTGATGAACAATACAAGGAAGAACAGCCTCGCGAGGGTCTGTTCTTGGCCGGGGCGATTAACTGCTTGGAGGAGTTCAGTCGCTCTCTCTCTCTCTCTCTCTCTCTCTCTCTCTCTCTCTCTCTCTCTCTAGATTGCTTGGCCTCTAGCTCTGTTCTGGATCCCGGATCCAACTCTCTCTCTACCCTGTGGGAGGCTAGTCCTATTTATAGGTGAAGGCCCTGGGCCTCTTCCCCAAATATTGAGCGGGAAGGGCACCAACAATTGGCCATTTTGAAGGGGAACATCTAGTACACTTATCTTGACTAAAGTTAGTCCTCGCCTGTCAAAGGCTCTGGTGGTGACGCCTACTTGGGCTCCACAATGACTTCCTTCCTGCCGTTGGGCTGGTCTTGGTCTTGTTGCACCGAAATGGATGCCTTTGCTTGATGCTCTCGCCTGCGCTTGCTCCCTTTGCACCAAAGAGGAAAGGAGGACACTGCACGGGCTGGCGCCCGCCTGGCGCCCTTGGTCGTCATGGGCACCTTGTGAGGTACCCCACCTTGATCTCTCCGCGTCCTCGCGAGCCAGCCTGATGAGGCCGTGCCTGAGGAAGCTCCCTGTCATCCGCCCCGCGAGGGTCTTGAGCTTGTGCTGATGAAGATGGGCCGTGATGGGGCCCCCTTTGAGCCACGCCGCAGGCCGCAGGCAGGCAAGTCTGGGAACCCCCATTCCCAGAACACCGACTGTAGCCCCCGGGCCCAAGGCGCGCCCCGGTCTTGGCCGAGGAGAGAGGCGAAGGAGCAAGTGCGAAGCGCCACGGGCCCTAACAGCCTGCGGCCTTGGGCGCCGCGTGGCGGTTGATTGGACGTGGGCGTCTCCACTTCCCCACGACGCCTCGGCAACTGCACGAATTGACAAGTCCCTGCACGCAAAGCGGGTCATGATTACCTGCGATTGTGGAGGACGGCGGTTGGCCTCCTCTGGGTTTAAGTACGGAACGGCGCATGCCCTTCCGGTCTGTCCCCTCTTGCTTCTCCTCCTTCTTCATGGCTCCACTGAGGAAGTTCTCGGCCGCAGAGAAGGGGAAGGCCCACCAGGTTGAGCCTGCCTCTCCCCCGCCCAGGCGCGGTTGAGGCCGCCCTCGCAAACATCCTGTGGCTCCCACGGCGACTCCCCGTGGCCGCGGAGGTGATCTCCCACGCGGTGATGGACGGCTGGCCGCGACCGGGGGGCGTGCTACGGCCACGTGACCCCCTAGGCCGCGCTTCCGCGCTGCGGAGGTGTTGCCGGAGTTCGTTGTGTGGTCGGTGGAGCCGACTTGCGCCCGGCTTCAGCTTCCTCGCTTCCTCTTAGGTGAGCTCCCGGCTGGCACCCCGGGCGGCCTCTGGCTCCAGGCAGAAGGCTGCTGCAGTCGGGCCTCCTGGGCTTCGTTGGAGGTCTCCGCAGCCGGGAGCCTGGCCTCGACTTCATGGTGGCAGGCGTTTGCCAGCAGCGTGGCTTTGAGCCGTCGGTGCACCCTGCACTTCAAGTTCGACGACGATGCCACCCTTTACGTGAGGGTGTTTGGGGAGGATGGTCGCCGCGCTGGGTGCTGCCCTGAGGACGACGACCGCGGCCGGGGGCCCAGCCCCGGCGACGACGGAGAGGATGGCGCACGCGTGGTCGGCGGCGCTCAGGGCTCCTCGAGCTTTATCGATTATTCTTCGGGCAGCGACTCTTCCAGCAGCGGCCGCGATCAGCCCCCACGCCGTCGTGCCTTCTTGGAGGGTGGTAGCGGGTCCGCCCGCCGTCGCGCCTCGGTGAAGTGTGAGAGGGAGTCCACCTGAGCCCCGGAGACGGCTCGAGTCTTCCCTGCGGGCTGGTGTCGGGCGAGCCGCGCCTGATTTGTTCTTCCTTTTCTTTGTCCTGCGTAGAAAGACAAGAGTGTGGGGCCCGATGGGGCGTGTTTGACTTTCGCCGTTAATCATCGTCTGTTTACGCTATTTCGTATCGTGCCTTGGGCGCACGCTGCTGTAGTAGGTAGTTCCAGCCTCGGCCGGTGGGGGCACCGACCCAGTCTGTGTTTGTGTCGCGGTGCCCGTGAGGCGCAATTTGGAGGGTGCTCCTGTGGTGGACCCAGGTTGGGAAACCTTGAACGATAAGGGCCGAAAACAATCGCGAGGGCGCTCAGGCTGCCCCCTCGCGAGACCTTGCGCGAGAGAAATCGAGGTAGGAGGGCGAAAATTCGAAGAGCCACAAATAAAAAATGGCAACAACTTCGATAAAACTTCAAATGAGAATGAACAAGCCAACTGCAGAAAGCAAATGAAAAAGCCGCGTCCAGCACCTAATCTAGTCTTGACGTCTTCTCACCAGTAGGAGCTAAGTGCTGCCATGGGCGTGGGAGGGAGCCCGGGGCTGAGGCCGACACTCACGAGACTCGGGCGTGTACAGCCCCAACTCATTATTACGTGAGAGTGTCACGGCGGCGAGCTTCACAGCGCTGGCCTTCTTCTGAGCTCCGGCCTTTCTTGGGGAAGCAAGCTTCATGGGCATTGGCCCTCTTCACGAGCTCTGGGCCTTTTCCAAAACGCGACAGCTTCACGGGCATTCGCCTTCTTCACGAGCTCTGGGCCTTTCCCAAAAAGATAAGCTTCACAGGCATTCGCCTTCTTCACGAGCTCGGGCCTTTTCCAAAAAGATAAGCTTCACAGGCATTCGCCTTCTTCACAGGCTCCGGGCCTTTTCCAAAAAGATAAGCTTCATAGGCATTCGCCTTCTTCACAGGCTCTGGGCCTTTTTAGGGGTAAAACCTCCGGAGGTGCTGGATGTTCCACGCGTTCTGGACTGGCACCCCCTCCTGAGTCTCCAAGCGCTCGGAGCCGGGCCTGGAAACATGAACAACCTTGAATGGGCCCTCCCACATGGGAGAGAGCTTATGCAGTCCCTCCCTGGAGAGAACCCGCCTGAGCACGAGGTCCCCTACCTCAAGAGTTATGGGGCGGATGTTGCGGCAGTGGTATCGTCGCAGTGCTTGTTGGTACCTCGCCACTCGCAACGCAGCTTCCCGACGACGCTCCTACCCCAGCACGAGGTCTGTCCCCCGCATGGCGTCCTGTTGCGCCTCGTCGAACGCCAGGACCCGTGCGGAACGACGTCTGACCTCGTGAGGGAGGACCGCTTCGGCTCCATAGACCAGGAAGAATGGGGTCTCTCCGGTTGGCTTGGTCATGGTCGTGCGGATGGACCACAGCACAGACTGAAGCTCGTCGTACCAACCTCTGCCGCAGGCCTCCAGTTTCTTCTTGAATGTTCTGGTTTTGAGGCCCCTCAGGACCTCTGCGTTGGCCCGCTCGGCTTGGTCGTTGCTTCGGGGGTGCGCCACCGAAGCTTAGCATATCTGCGTTCCAAGGTTAGCACAGTATGTTTTGAAGAGGTTACTGGTGAACTGCGAACCGTTGCGGTGATGATGCGGTTCGGCACCCGAACCGCTCACGATGCCCTTGAGCGAACTTGACCGCAGAACTGCGGGGATGGTGCGACGGCTTCCACTTCAGCCCACTTGGTGAACTTGTCCGGCGGCGTAGAGGTAGCGATAGCCTGGCGCTCGAGAAGCTGGGCCAGGATATCCAGCCCCAGATGCGAATGGCCACGACAGGTATAGTTTGCACACCTCCCGCCGGTGATGGATCTGCTTGGCATGGAATTGGCAGCCGCAAGCCTTCACTAGTTCGACGATTTGGCGCAGAGGCCAATAGAAACGCTCCGGAACGCTTTGCCCACGAGGGTTCGAGATGACAGTGATGCCCATAGTCTCCACCGTGTATATCCATGGCAGTTCTTTCCCTTGCTCCCTGGAGATGCAGCGTAGGGACACATCATTTGGTCGCTTCTGATAGAGCTCTCCATCCCTAATGCAGTACGCTGTGGCTTGCCGCGCCACACGCTCCGCTTCCTCCTCCTTCTCCGGCAGGGTCCCTTGCGTCAAGTAGCTCTGGAGCTTTGTGATCCAGCACCCCTCCTGAGGCTCCCTCGTCAGGAGCAGGTGCGCTCCTGAGGCCGGGCCACTGACCGGGGCTCCTGAGGCAGGTGGCTGGGGGAGCTCCTCCCGAGGCTACGCCGTGTTTGATAGTGATGGCATGGCCGAGGGCTTGAAAAGCCGCTCCTCGAAGATGCCAGGCTCCTGAGGTAACCTCCTGGATGCTCGTTTGGCGATGTCGTCGGCCTCCTGATTGGTGCCGCGGGGCACATGCTGCAACTCCAACCCCCAGAACTGCTTCTCCATCCTGCGGACCTCCGCAAGGTAGGCTTCCATGTGCTCATCTTTTGGCTCGTACACCTTGTTGGAGAAATTGACGAGGAGCTCCGAATCGCCCTTGATGGTAAGGCGCTTCACCCCTAGGGCAGCTACGGCCTTCAAGCCCGCTATTGGACCTTCATACTCCGCTATGTTGTTGGAGACCTTTTCACCTTGCTGGAAATAGAGCTGCTGACATAGTAGAGCTTGTCTGAGTGGGATATATGAGCACCGCCCAGCCCAGCCGCCATGCTTAGAGAACGCCCCATCAAGTACATGACCCAGCCTTCTCGCGCTTCGCTTCCGGGAGAGGGACCGATCCTCGTCGGCCTTGAGGCCGGTGCCTCCATCCATTCTGCCACGAAATCCGCTAATGCGCCCCTTGATGACTC